>PVKS010009844.1:0-62389 GCA_004027875.1 Aplodontia rufa
AAATTAACATCAAGTTTGAGAGGGAAAATCAGGTCTGTTGTTTGGCTCCTCAAAGAAACACATATTGTAATTGGAAGTCTAGGGGTATACAGAAAAAGACATCTAACACGGTAAACTAAATAGCACTAGCTAGAACCTCGAATGACACAGTATAAGGATTAGTCATAGAGTGGAGGAGAATGTCCACTTCATTAAATACCGTAAGGCCATTCCCCATTCAGTTTACCATGAAGAATCTTGAAAAAAAAAAAAGTGAACATTTTTTAATGGAATAAAAACATTTACATATCTATGGATATATAGATAAATCTTTCAGTTGATGAAACAGCTATAAACCAGGCAAGAAACTTACATTTATAGTTAATAGTCTGGTGTGTAAAAGTACTCAAGAAGTCTGTCACAGCCACATTTTTGTTAAAGCACTGTGGAGTTGAGGAGCAAACTTAAATTCTCCCCATTCATAGATCCTGCCCAGCCACATGGGAAATGCTGATTTGACTACAAGGGAGTAAATTAACTCAGCACCACTCATACAAAAACAGCTCAAAGGATATTTTTATCAATAATGGCTCACAGTACCATACGTTGCACACAGACCATGATTTCTCACAACACAGATTGTCCAGCTAACAGTGAATAGGGTATGAACAAGTGTGCCTCTTTTATCTCAAAGAAATAAGCAATAATTTAAAATAAGTGGGGTTTTTTTGTTTTGTTTTTCTGCATAAAACACTGAGCAGTTATGTAATGAGTTCCCAAAGAGCAATGAATTAAATGGCATTTGGTCAGACTTTTTCAACCTCCCAAAGTCATTTTTGGTGTTTCCTCTTTGGGGGACAGATAAATTAGATCTAATTGTAATCTTTGTCTCCTGTTTTGAGGACAGGTAATTAAAGCTAACGGTTATTTTCCTTCCCTTCACTTTTTCCATCCAATCAGTAAATTTGATTTATTCTACCTTCTATATTTTCTTCCTCTCTGTTCACCCCTATCCCTCACTTCCATCATTGTCCCGGTTCAGGTCACATCAACTTGTCAAAATTTATTTTGACAGTTTCCTGCATGATTTTTGTCCAATCATCTTTTAGTTTAGGCAAGGATATAAAAAGGACAAGGGCTGGAGTGGGGGCTCAGTGGTTATAGAACTTACCTGGCATGCCAAGGCCATGAGTTCAAACCCCAGCATCAAGTACACAACAAAGTGTTGGAGCAATGAAAACCACATGAAAAACTAAATAAAATTGATTATCTCTTTATTTCTCCCTCTCTCTTAAAAAGAAAAAAGGAATGACAAAATAATAACACCAATGAGTACCCACTCACTGCGTGCTTATTACACGCTTGTAACTGGGCTAAGCACCCTACATGCTTTCATTCATTTAACCCTTAGAAAAGCCCTGAAAATAGTTACAATTACTCTCCGCATTTAGCCTTAGTGAGGTTAAGCTGCTTGTCTAAGGCTACTGAATAGCTAGGGTAGATCCAACATGAATCCTCTATCTCCAAAACTAGGGCTGTTCACCCCCGTGCACACTCCCTGCTGCACTGGCCGATTCTTCCCTTAAATAGTACAGCTTCTTTGCAGCATTTAAGCCGAGTTGCAGTACTAGCACAATGCCCAACACATTAGCATTCATTTTTTTCAATAGATAAATTCAGAAGCCATCACATGGAAAACAAAGTTTTATTTTTGTTTTTGTTTTTAATTTCGGTATTATTTCACTTATCCACAACATTATGAAATGAGAGTTTTTAGGTGAACCAGTTTCCTAGCATCAAGACTACCTGCTGTCAGCATGAGTTCTCGCTGGGGGTTTTAGCCTTCCCCACTTGGCCAAGGCCGTGCTGTCTGGTTTCTCTACTTTACTCTTTTTCTCTACCTTTCCATACTGTGCTCAGGAAATCATTAGGCCCAGCCTTCATTTAAAGGGTAAGGAGTTGCATTTCACCTCCTTGAGGATAAACTATTTGAAAACATATACTATTTGAAATTCTTTTATATAGGAGTTTTATATATTCTCCTCCATTTAGTTATTTATTTATTTGTTCATTTATTTACATCGTTGTAGAAGCACAGGTCTTTATGCAATACTTAGGGTTATAATCCAATACTACTTTATTTTCGTCGCTCAGATTGTCTAGCTTTGGCCAGTGAAAGCTTTTTCTGTTTGCAGCTGTTTGTTTGACATACCCTTACATTGTCTGTCTTGAACTCTTCCTGATGTTCTGGCACCATTAAGTGCTTCAGGCTCATCTCACCCTCCCCCAGCCCTAAATCAACCATTTCTCCAAGCATCCCTAGTTCCCTTTATTATTGAATGTATTATAAATTATGATCGGAGTACTGGGTGGGCACTAACAAAGTTAAACTAAAATTGGGATTCATTTTTTTAAAAGCCACAAAATTGCAAAGAATGATTTATATTCCCGCCACCTGAAATGAACATTCTTTTGTATTTTCCTACATATATATTTTAAGAAAAAAAAAACACATAAAGTTGAAAGATTTTTTCCCCTCTCCTAAGCCTACGCCTTCATTCTTTTCCAAGAGGCAACCAATCACAATCTTAAGCTGGTGAATATATATTTCTTTCAAGCATACATGGAATGTTTGCATAAACAAACATGTATTAAAGAAAAAAACTGGCTTTTATTTGGGCTGAGTTCCCCCATTTCTGAGCTGTTCTAGTTGGTGGCTGTGTCTCTGTCCTCCCCCACTTGTTCATACACGTGGCTCCTCACATCACTCTTATAGTGTTGTTCCACCTGTCTCTCCTCTATACTGTTGCTTCCAGACACGCTCTCTTCTCCAGTCTGGCTTGTCTTATCTCTTTTCATCCTAAATTGCTACTTTGATGATTGTCCCTCCTGTCCTCACCAGAATGAAGAAGAGTGATGTTGTAAGCTTTGTGAAAGCAAATTGTAAACTGAAAAGTGCTATGAAAATATAAAATCTTATAGTTCTGTCCCCCATCCCAAAATGGGGCCTGAAACATCTTTTATTTGTTTGGAGCACTTGACTCTTTAACAGCTATTTTTAAAATTTTTTATTAACAATTTTAATTGTACTTATTAGTGGGATTCAGTATGATATTTCCATACATGCACATAGTGTGCACTCTATTTGTGAGCTTAATAACTTTGTCAGTTGCTTCTGATTCTTCTTCAACTGTACTTCTGAAAGGTTCAGGCTGCCAGGCTGGGTATCTGGAAACCAGAATGGTTACTTCTATCACTCTTTATTTTTATTTTCCTTACAAATACTCTTCCTCAAGGTACAGGAATAATAAAATAAAAAAAAGAGAGAAAAATCACTTACTATGGAAGCTCATGAAACTAATAATTTCTCCTGCAGTGACTTAAATGAAAGGCTGATTGCATAAAGTGAGAGGCTATAGCTGTAATCTCCGTCCATTGAATTGTCTGCCGTGTGGGCTGTTGATGATGTCCTGGTCTGCTTAAGCACAAATTTTTAGTTTGAGGTCTCTAGTATCCTTTTTGTAAATATATTTAATTTCTTCCCACAGCTTACACTTACTTTGGCAAAGGTGGATTTGGAAGTAATTAGTTGAGGAGAGTTTGTCTAGCATCTGGATAATCAACAGAGGCACAATGAAGCACTTCTTGAGGTAAGTGATTGTGGTTTCCCGGATGAGCCCCCTAAAGTGGAGAAACTTTCTTGCCAGTTAGGGTAACTAACTAAATATTTTTCCATTCACCATTTGTGATCCTATGACCAGTTCTGCTGTTTTGTATTTTGCCAAGAATAATTCAGTCATAAAGTTCTTCTGTTAAGTCTCGATGCTGTGAGAGAGCACTTGTAGGAGACAAAAAGAACATGGGCACCAAAGCCTGAGTACTTTGGACAACCTTGATGGCATGTGTCTGCTGGGATGAAAGGTGAGGTTGAAGGAGCCAGGAGTCAAGAAGTCAATTAATAGAATTTCTATAAAATTATTTCCCTGAAATAAACAATTTTAAATATCCCTTACTTT
Organism: Aplodontia rufa; assembly: GCA_004027875.1. Classification (NCBI taxonomy): domain Eukaryota; kingdom Metazoa; phylum Chordata; class Mammalia; order Rodentia; family Aplodontiidae; genus Aplodontia; species Aplodontia rufa. Next base: position 3,996 of record PVKS010009844.1, read on the forward strand.
AGATTTTGGTTGGCTGGCCAATCTACACATGCATTTTTAAATGTGCCTTTTTGGTCAAAATATATCTTGTAAACTTCTGCTCTTGCTACTGCAGTAATATCTCTGAAATCTTCGTTTATGGTTGGTTCCCTGAAGATTGACCAGTACCAGTAGGTTGTATGTGGGTGTTTTTTAGGTGATTTTGTTTTGTTTTAAAAGCCATTTGGGTGGCTGGAGGGGTGGCTAGGCAGTTAAGGTACTTGCCTGGCATGCATAGAGGATGCAGGTTCAAACCCAGCACCATGTACACAATGAAGTGTCAGAGCAATGAAAGCCACATGAAAAACTAAATAAAATTGTTAAAAATTGATTCTCTCTCTCTCTCTCTCTCTCTCTCACTGTCCCTCTCTCTTAAAAAAAAAAAGTCATTTGGCTAAACCTACACTTAAGATTATTTTCAAGAATGCTAATGCCATTCACTCTTCTACTAATGAAATTTCCTTTGAAATTTTATATTGTACTAAAATATAAGAAAACAAAATTACCCTCATCCTAAATGTTAGAAAATTCAAACACTTTCCAGAAGACCTGGATTCTTTGTCTCAAAATAGCGACCTACCTCTAATACATATTCTTGTTTTGCTCTGATTTTTCTCTAAGCAAATCATTAGTGAGCATGCTTCTTTTAGGAAATCAATTATTTCAGTGTCTGCAATTTAAGATTTTATTTCCCCACTGGTCTGGTTCCACCATTGTCTCTGGAGGCGCAGATAGGTTGTCTAGATTCACTGTGCTTTGGTACAGCTGCTGCTATTTACTAGATCTTAAAATTGTGAAATCCTATCAGCAGGTGTCAATGAAACCTCTAACAGTTTGTTTTCTTATGCAGAATACTCTCCAGCCTGTTTATCTCAGCTATGTTAAAAGGATAGTATTTGAAATATCACTAAGACATTTGCCAGCCAAGTATTTGACCTGGTATGTTTTTGGTTGTCCTGGTAATTAACCCATCTGTTTACATATTTGTAAAAAACAAAACAAAACTGGTGTTTATGAACACCCAACACCCAACAAATGTAAATGTGGGTCTTTTCACTGTAGAAGTATGTTGACAGAAAGCATCAGCATTAGTTGAAGCTTAGACGTCAGGAACTCCCTATTTAAGAGGTGCTGCTGGTGGTACGGTTTCTGCCAAGCTTGAATTTCTACTTCAGTGTCACATTTATTTTAGAAAACCAGCCATTTTAGAAGTTGTAGCTTTTGCTTCTGTTAGTTTTGTTGTTGAATAGTAGCAACAGTACATCTAGTAGAAATTATACTTTAGAATCAATTTGTATGTCATGATTTAGAACTGGTATGGTGAAAATCTGCCACTATAATTTTGCACATACCAGCACCAAGGATAATAAAATTGGCACATCCCTATCAGTTATGTATTCTGATAAAAAATTTTTCTCTTTTTACCTTGGCACATATATTTTATAAATATTATTTGGCATTCACTATGTGAAATTAAAGCTAGGATTACCATTTACATCAAGAAAGAAATTTGAAAAAAAAAGCAAGAAAGAAATTTGAGAGTTTTAATTGACCATTGATTTTGAAGTGATAAAAGGAGATCCAGTCATTACCCAGTCTTAGTTTTCTTATTACTTTTGGCGTTAGCTTTTGTTTCTAATGTTTGTATTAGGTATAATGTGTGTGATTTCACTATGTTAATGTTTTTGGAATTTGGAAAGATAAGAGGACATAAAGTAATAATCCTGTTTTATAGACTCCATCAGATTTAGATTGACATTTATTCCCTAAAGTCCATTCCCACAGATGTTGGACAATCTTGGCAATCTTTTCATTTGAACCAAAGAGAAGGTTCTGTAAACATGGCCTGAATAAATTAGGTGATAAATCCTGAACTCAGCAAATATATTATGATTATGAAGAATGTGGAACTGACTTTTATTGAGAAGATTTCAGCATTATTTAAAAGTCCACAGAGAAATTAATCTGTCAACTGCTGAGATGTTCTAGAATGAAATGCTCTATGCCCAACCCCAGAAGAAATTAGGCTAATCTTAAAGAAACTCGGTTGTGGGAAAGAATGAAATTTAATCCACTTTTTTAAAATGCATGATACTGAGCTGGAGAGGTGGCTCAGCAGTGGAGCACTTGCCTGGTATATTCGAGGACCTGGGTCTGAACCCCAGCACCACATACATAGCTAAGTGGAATAAAAATAAAACCAGATGAAAAGATACCAATTTCCTATCTCTCTCTCTCTCTTTCTTAAAAATTCCATACTACCTGTCTAGTCTGTTTTCTGTTGCTGAAACTAAATACCTCGGATCAAGTAACTTATAAATAGAAGTTTATTCAGCTCCCAGCTCTGGAGGCAGGGAGATGCAAGGTGGAGGGACTGCATCTGGTAAGGTCCTACCTCCTGGTGGGGACTGTGCAGACCCAAGACTGTGCAGGCATCATATGGTGAGAAGAGCACACCGAGAGGACTACGCTGGCATTTCTAACAGACCCACTCTCAAGATACCTCTTAATACCTTACAATGGAGATTAGATTTCAACATGAGTTTTGGTGGGGACATTCAAGTCACAGTTGTCATAGTTGTACCCAACTGGTCCAGCTCACTGATACATTAGTGAGCATAAAGTAATGGAGTAACATTTGGTGTATGTTTAAAAGAATTATATGAGATATAAGAAATAAATGCTACAGTATTAGTGCAAGGGTATGACTTTTTGTTTTTGTTTTTTGAGATGGAGTACATTACATTCTCTGGGCCGTGCTCCAGCTGGTGATCCTCCTGCCTCAACCTCACCAGTCACTGGGATGACAGACATGAGCCACCACACCTGGCTTAAAAGGTGTCTTTTAATTGAATGTAATGTAGATATGGGATAATGGATAAGTACCTCATATTCACCCGTGACTTTAGCCATGATCTGAATGAAAAGAAAACAAAGAATAAAAGAGATAAGAAAATATGGGGTTGGGAAGGTGGTTCAGTGGCAGAGCACTTGCCTGGCATGCATGAGTTCCCGGGTTCAAATCCCAGCACTACATACAAACATAAATGAAGTAAAAACAAAAACTGGATGAAAAAAAATTAACTCATTTTCTCTTTCTCTCTTTATTAAAAAAAATAAAAGATAAGAAAAATGTGCCTGTGGTTGGGCACAGTGGTGCATCCCATCATACCCAGCAGCCTGGGAAGCTGAGGCAGGAGGATCTTAAGTTTGAGGCCAGTGTAGACAGCTCAGCAAGACCCTCAAAAAGAAAAATATTAAAAAGATGGGGAATGAAGATCAGTGGCAAAGTGACACTGGGTTCAATCCAAGAAGAAGGAGGAGGAGAAAATATGCCTACATGTGTGATTAGGGAAAAAAAAAAAAAGAGACAGCATGTTTTAATCCCCCAATAGAACTAAGTAAGGGTTAGGGTTTAATTTTTATAATATATTTTATAAATTTTTATTTAATTGGTATATATTATAGAGATTTATACTGAAGACCTTTTTTTATTCTTTTTTTTTATTCCTTCTTTTTTTTTTTCCTTCAGTACTAGGGATGGAACCCAGGGTACTCTACCACTGAGCTATATATCCAACCCTTGCAGTTTTTATTTTGAGACAGTCTTCCTGAGTTGCCCAGGCTGGCCTCAAACTTGGAATCCTCCTGCCTCAGCCTCCCAAGTCACTGGGATTATATGTGTGTGCCAACATGACCAGTCACAGGCACATTTTCTTATCCATTTTATTTTTTGTCTTCTTTTCATGCAGATCATGGCTAAAGTCAGATGGTTGACTATGAGGTCATTATCCCATATTTACATTCAGTGTACCATTGAGCAACATCCCCAGGGCGGAGAGATATATATATTCTCTTATATATATATATATAACTGGCACCCAGGGACACTTAACCACTGAGGTCCAATCCCAGCCCCAGCCTTTTTTGGTTTTGGTTTTTTGTTTCTTTTGGATTTTTTTTTCTTTTTGAGACAGAGTCTCATTAAGTTGCTTAGGGTCTTGCCAAGATATATATATATATTTTTTTAAGTCATCAGAACATAATTAATTTTAGAAAATTGGAATAAATGGAATTTGAAAGTAATCCGATAGAAATAATTGCTACCAGCCATCCCAGCCTCATCACCTCGGCTTCTCAGCAATGGACCTCTCTGCCTGTTTTCTTTCCTCTCAGGCAGGAAAAAGGAAAGGAAAGCTTCTGCGAAGCTCAACCCTCTGGGAGAAAATGCTTGAGCAATACAGCAGATTTATCCCTCTAGCCCAGCTTTGAAGCAACTGAGCAGGGAAAGTATTTTACTATAGGATTAGATAAATAAAGGCTTATCAATGGAAAAAATAACTGAACATTGAATTTTATAGACATTCACACTTGACTAACATCTTGGTCTTCTGCTTTATTCTATGCGCATTTGCTGCTGACAATGCCAGAATTATACCACTTTTATTTTCTCTTCATAGCAATAGTAATGAAGTAGGACTTAATTGCCCATTTTATAGAGCAGGACAAGGAAGCTAGCAACATTAAGTCCCTTGCTCAAAGGCACAAGATAGTTGAATGCAGGCCTGTTTCCCCTAAGTTCTGCACCACATGACCCTCTTGCTATGTGCCCACTGAGAGTTTTGTGGATGGTACAAAAATGAATGTGCAGATGGTCTCTTCTGCTCCACTGGGTAAGGAGATGAGGTCTACACCTTCAAAACTAAGACACAGAGCAGAATGGGATCCGTGGCAGGTCACTGTCATTTTGTGAAGGAATGACATCACAAGGTGTCATTATGGGAAAGGAAGATTGGGACTTTTTGTTGTTGTTTTGTTTGGTGCTGGGGATCAAACCCAGGGCCATCATGGAGCTACACCCACAGTCCCTTAAGGACTTCAATATTTTAAAATAAGGATAGAGGTTGTGGGAGGCAAAGATGTTGTGAACACTGCAAAGAAAATATGGCCAAGCGCCGCAGCGCAAGTGGTCCAAGTCCACTGGGTGTGGACTGTTTAGACTTGAGTAGAAGATAAATCGCAGAGACCAAGTTCTTGGATACCTTTGCAAGCACGGAATGGGGCAGCCCAGAAGTATGGTAGCATTTTTACCCTAACTTCAAAGCGGACCCCCAAAAGAAGCAAAAGTCTTTTTGGCTTTCAACACATGTCTAGCCTTCTCTTAGAGCCAGAAATCTAGTCCAATCTCTGCACCTCACAAATGTGAAAGCAGAGACCCAGGAAAACAAAGTAACTTGTCCAAAGTCACACAGCTCATAGTGGCAAATTGGGACTAGATTTGAAGTGGGATTTCTAGACTGTTGTAGTTAGACTTCTTGTTTAGCACCAACCAATTTCTACTGATTTTGAGGTACAAAAGGCCTGTGCATATGTTTGCCCCAGAATTTGATTAGCCTTGCCTGAGGCATTGACTGAGTTTGTGAGATTGTAGAAGCTAAATCCTGAGATGGGCAAAGTTTATGGCCTGTGTACCCCAATTCCTCTCTCACTGTAGACTGTACTTTTACCAGTTAGCCATGATTTTCTCTTTCAGGATACATGCTTCCACATGTATGTACATGTATTTGTGTGTGTGTGTACATATATATAAGACATACACACATTTATACACCCACATAAACTATGTGTGTATACATTTACATATATGCACAGAAATACACATATCTATACATATACATACTTTAAATTATTTTCTCTGCAGCAAAACAAAAACTGTTTTCATACTCTTGTTATCCACTCACCTGAATCTTTTTTAGGCAGTTTCCTGCAGGTGACCTCCTTGGAGCCTGCTCATTGCCATTGAGCTGTTGCCAGGGCCACTTGTAGAGCTCCATCATCTACGTCCAGCTCTCCTGCCCTTTGCTTTCCCTCAGCTTTTCAGGGCCAAGTCTTTGGACACATCACTGTTTTTTAAGCTCCTCCAGCCGAGCATTAGCAAGATCAATGAAAGCCATGGCACCCAATTGTTGCTTTGAATTTCATTCATGTATCTACTGCAGTTTTCACCTTTATTCTGAAATGAGCAGGCGGGCTGGGTTTTCCTGGAGGTTCTTGTCCTCCTTGTAGGACAATCAAGAGTTGACCTTCCTGTCCAGTCTCAGAGGAGTGTACTTCACCTCCTCCCTCCCGATACTCTAGCATGATCAGTTTTTCTTGTCATTTCCCCATTAGCCTATGTGGACAAGGACATCACATGACTTACAGTAAAATGAAGTTCTTGGCTCGTGGTCCCTTTTACCACTGCCACAGTCCCCAAGTTTTTTTCTTCTACATGGCATTGCTAGTCTCATTTTGCATTTGTCCATTCCATGAAGAACTAAGTAAACTACCCTCCAGTTAGTTATCTTTTTTCAGTTTCCCCTCAATTACTTTATAATCTCTTTCCTTCAACTCCCCTTGGTCTTTAACTTGATAGAAATGAACTTATTTGTAACATTGATGATTTCCTCTAAACTGGTGGTTTAAATGTATTTAATTAGATAGAAAATCTATAATAACAGGTCCATTCCCTATTCCCTATGGAAGATTTTGAGGCCTTAATGGATAACAGAGCTTTAGTGTTACCTTTTGGTGACAACCCTTTATTTACATATTTACTTAATTTTGGTTGCTTTAAAAGCATTTTATTTACCAATAAAAGTTTACATTTGAGATTATATTTAAATGCATTTTAAATGTTAAAATATAATATATTTGTTGCTTTCCCTTAAAATTATCCTAAAAACAAAACTCAAAATCTGATTTTTAGAGATAAGTCTTGTAAAATACACATGTCTAGGCATCAGATTTGTAATTTAAATAATGATGTCATTAACAAATTAATTTTATTATTCTGTCTTCTTTTCCTTGATTAGAAACATATAAATCATTAATTTATTGTTTTAATTATCCCCCACTCAGCTATTGCTCTCCAAGACCACAGATAAAATTTCCTAGGAATATAAAGACAGTGCCCTTTCCTTTAGCAATAGAATTTGGCATAATATTGGTCTATGATAGATATTTACCCTTCAATCCTCTTAATTTTTGCTATTCAGATGGCAGTGTAATCTCTTTAGATAAAGAATGATGGGAAAGACCTTGGGACCCCTCTGTACCTGGGCACAGTGTTTTGGAGCTTCTGCCCTGCTCTATTAGAGGGAAATGTTCATTTTCCTAGCAGCCTATAGATGGTTTCTTTGTGTAATTTCACATTTCCAGTTCATGTGTCAAGTTCTCTGCAGCCTCTCTTCCAAGTAGAAAGTTCTTATAGAGTTGGCTCCATTTAGTAGGCCAAATACCTTTTGATACATTAATTCCCACCAATTGCCAAGGAAGGAACTTCAATGGAGCAACTACAATTTTTTCAAAAATAATTTTTGAAAGTGTATGTAATTCTGGAAACATTGAGCAGCTTGTTTTTCTTTATGGCCACTTGAAAAGTGTTTCATTTAGGAAACTATGATTTCAGCCAAGAACTGTGATCTTTTTCTTTTCTTTTCTTTTCTTTTTTTGAATGTTTCTTTTCTTACCAACAGTGTACTTCTTATGTATTACAGGACTTCTTCAAGCAAGAATTGACTTTCATTAGCACATTCATTGAAATTGTTCAAAAATAAGCCACTTTTCTCTTATTTTTCCAAAAGAAGACGTCAGAGTCACAAATTTAAGATGATGGAGTAGCTTGCACTACAGGTACCCACACCCCTCACCCTCAGGCAAGGGGCTACATGGTTCTAAGTGAATCTCAGGTTTTCAAGATCCCATCTTTAATGAATGGATTCCTTTAACAGAGCAGTGCAAGACAGGAGCTTGCTTTTATTCAGTGGCAGAGGTATGATCCATTTTGAATAACTTACATTGGTGACTATTCTGGTTCAAGCTAGAGAATGATTATTAAATAATAGACGTGATCATAATTGCTTTATGGAAAAAACATGTGAACTCACCCATAAACTTCACTTTGTAACACATTAACAAACAGCAGTGTCAAAAAATATTAGAAATGGGACATGTAATTGCTCTTATTATTGACTCAAATCCTCCCAGTGCTTAAGGATGGCGTTCATCTCAGAAGCCACAGAAACTCTTTTTGGAACACTATCCGAAAGCTGTGATCAAGAAACAAATGGGAAAAAAAAGACATAGCCCATGTAGTGATGAGAAATTAGAAATACAAGTTACGAGGTGGTGAGCAGTAATTTCTCCTTCTAGTCTTGAGGATTTAAATGTTGTACATACAAAATCTAATAATTAACCTTATTAGCAGTGAGTTGAGAACCTTCCAACAGAACTAAGAATGCTTAGTCTGATATTGTGAAGGAAAAAAGCAAAAGTTGCCCCAGTTAAAACTAAGCTTTCTTTCTTTTTTTTTTAAGAGAAGGACAGTGTGAGAGAGAGACAGAGAGACAGAGACGGAGAGAGAGGATCAATTTTATTTAGTTTTTCACGTGGCTTTACCCACTCCAAGACTTTGTTGTGTACGTAGTGCTGGGGTTCAAACTTGCGAACTCATGCATACCGGCAAATGCTACAACTGTTGAGCCACTGTTCCAACCCCAAAGTAACCCTTCTTGGTTTGCTGATTCAGGCCAGGAGGGAAAAGAAGCAAAGCTCAAAACCCTTCTGGGCATAAGGTTCAGATGGTGGAGAGGGTGTGGAAAGGACTGGATGAGTGGCCGGGCAAGAGAAAGCAATGAAATCTGTCTCAAAGGTCTCTTTGAAATGCCTCTGGACGAAGGCTCTGAAACACAGGGTGTAGAGTAAAGGAAATTAGAAGGAGAAAAGGATGCAATGAATCCAAAAGTCCTTAAACTCTGATATAAAGAGATGTGTCTTTTCTTCCTCCCTCCCTTTTCTCCTTTCTTATTTCCTCTCTCCCTCCCTCCCTTTCTCCCTTCCTCTCTTCTTCTTCCCTTGTCTCCTTCTTTCCTTCCAACACCAACCCATCAAGAGCATTTCTAGGGAGCTGGAGCAGTGGCTCAGCTGTTACAATGCTTGCCTGGCATGCACGAGGATGCGAGTTCAAACCCCAGCACCACGTACATGACAGTGTCAGATCAAAAAAAGCCACATGAAAAACTAAATAAAATTCATTTTCTCTCTCTCTCACTGCCCCTCTCTCTTTAAAAAAAAAAAAAAAGAATGAGGAGCATTTACAGGTCTACTTCTTAGTTTCTTTCTTCTCAGGGTAAATATGCCAAACCAATTTGTCAATCTCAAAATATTTAATCATTTTTATTGTTTTGCATTTGCCTCTCAGCAATTTTTCCATAAGCTTTATGATTTAGGGAGTCAAATAGGTCCAAATAATTTAAGAAATGAGCTCCTGGCAGTGAGGGTGAGTCGTGCTTATGGAGGATTTGCTGATCTGGTCCCTTCATGAGGAAGCCACTTGCATATTATTTCTGTCATCAAAATAAAACTTCCAAAGTAAGGGATAATTCTGGTGTTTCCATCTCCAAGACTTTGTTTACCCACTCTAAGACTTTGTTGTGTACATAGTGCTGGGCCATTGCCTTGCCTGGACCACACTTGTGACCTAAATGCAAAATAAATCATATCTGTCAAAACATTGATTGATTATCCAGATTGAAAAAAAAATATAGTACTTAGCCAGCAAGAAAATACTGTGCCCAGCAAGCCAATCTGTGCTCTGAATGAAATATTTGTGGGCATGCTGGCCCACTAGAAAAATAAGGGGGAAAACTTAAATGTATCTTGCATAATAAATAGCCTTGTCAGGACTGCTGGTCTAAAAATTACAGAAGTATAAGCAGTGTATGAATGAAATTTCACTACTGAAACAGACATTTCTCTTCCATGATTTGTAATGTTGCTTATGTGATTATGGGAGAGGAATTTCATACTTTTCGCAAAGTGGTTGAACCCTCAGAAATGATGCTTCATTGTTAACCCCAACTGGATTTCTACTGTTCCCATCTTTCACATCTCACAGCGTGAACATCTTCAGATTAAAAAAAAAAACAGAAATACAGGCATTTTCTTCCTATATACAAGGAGGCCAGTGGAAGAAATTATAGTAGATCACCTTACATTTTGGCACTTCCTGCCACCAAGAATGACACTTCTGTCTCAAGCCACATCTTTGTATAGAACTGATATGATGATCGTGGGGAAAACTTTCCATAGCTTGATTTAAGCTAGAAAATGGTTTGTGTCTTGTACTCTAAGTAGGGTGAATACAAAAATCTCTCTGTGTTATTAAACTTTCCCTTATTATAACAAATACCTGAGATATTCAACTTTTGACTCACAATTTTGGAGGTTCTAGTTCATGATTGGTTGGCCCAATAGCTTTTGGCCTGAAGCAAGGCAGCACATCATGGTAGAAGCACACAACAAAGAAAAACCATTCACCTCATTGGCCAGGAAGCAAAAGAGAATGAAGAGAGGACCAGAGTCCCACAGTCCCCTTCAAGGGAATCCTCAGTGACGTAAAGGCCTCCCACTAGGCCCTACCTCTTAAAGTTCACCACCTTCCAATAGTGATACCAGAGGACCAAGCCTTTAACTCATGGGCCTTTGAGGAACATTTAAGATCCATATAGCACTCCATAAACAATTGCCAAGACCCCCTTTTCTAGTAAGAACTAGTACTATAAGAACCTGATTGTTGAATGGTCCCACCTGTTGCAGAGTTCTAATGCATAGACTTGAAAGGTGGTTTCATTTAGTTGCTGACCCACATGTGAGACTGGCTTTATTGAAAATTGCACATGTAACAGTATGGAAAGCTTTTAACCCTGACTTCATAATAGGAATAATGTCTCCTAGTAATTAATATCATTACCATTTGGCAGAGGACCAGTTAACAAGACATTCCTCGATCTTTTTTTTTTTTTTTTCTGGCATAGCTGTCTAATAGTTGAAAAATGAAGAACATTTTCCAAGAGAACAAGTTGAGATTTTATAAATCTTCTCACTTGTCTAATTAGAATGTTCCACTAAATTTATTTTTAAGGTTACTTTCTTTTTTGAAGCAGTTAACCTAAATTCTACAGATCTTAATACATACTTGACTTGAGTAGTTGAGTGTTAGGCTTTACAACATAGTAAATCCATTTTTTTGTCTTTAAGTGGAACAGTTGATTTTATAGTAACTAACTACACAAAGAAATTTCATATGTACTATTATAATGGTGTTTGGTGATCATTTTACATTTTAATTTTTGTTATAACTTTCATTTTTTTCTTCAGTAAGCTAATACATATGTGTTATAGAAAAACATATACATAATCAAAAAAGAAAATAGAATTACTGATAACTCCATTATTCAGTGACTCCACTGTTAACATTTTTGTTGTGTATCCTGCCCATCCTCCCTTGTTTCTATATCACTATTAAAATTTTGTGTTTAATTTTTTAAAGAAAAAGAAATCATTCTGTACATATTCCTTTGTAGCTTTTTTCTACTGGAGAAACACATCATGGAGATTTTTATATTACCAGATATCCTTGTACATAGTGTTATTGCCTGCATTGTGTCATCCTAATGTGGCAGCTTAGTTATACTATTTTTTTGCATTCACTTTTCATTTATAAGATAAAGACCCAGTGCTTTTGTACAAATACAACTGTTGACATTTTTATTTTTAACACAAGGCTGTTGAAGATGTTGAAATCAGAGCAATTGGAACAACCAAGGTATTGGTTCATTTGGGGAATGGATCACTTTGTTGGGGCTGTTAATTAACTATCTGATCTAAATGAGCCAGTGATCCTTGATCACCTTATTTCAGAACCAGGGTAGGAGGGGTTTGGGGGTAGGAATCAGTGAGCATTTGAGAAAACAAATCTTTTAGAAATGACAGATAGGAGGTAGTAGTAATGATTCTGCCTCCCAGGAACGCACTGCATAAAGAGAAAATGGGTTGCATATAAGTTCGTGGGTGACGTGCCCTCTTTAGCCCTAAAATTTGAGTCCCTTTGAGACTCTGAATAGTACTCTCCATAAGGTAGTAGCTAATTATTTTTTTAAATGAACACTCATCATAAAAGACAAATTCTCATGTGCCAGACCTGTGAATAAGTGCATGACTGGTGACTTACTTCCTAGTTAGATGAGCACTGTTGGAGTGAGGTAGGGTGTTCAGGGAAGAAGACTTCCATTAACAAGAGCCAAGAACAGACTTCTCTAGAAATAGTTTCTGAAAAGTTTAATCAGGGAATGTTATCACCTCTGAAGAGAATCGAAGGTCAGTAGTGTTCATTCAGTGACTTGATGAGGAGCACTTCCAGCAAGGGTAAGGAATGTTGGGATTGGTCAGCAGAGAAGGGTGGCCAGACATTCAAGTCCTTGAGGAAGACAACAAAGCCTAAAGGAAAGCAGGGGTAAGAAGGGAAGAAACAAACATAGATAGTGGCTAAATAAATTGATGGCGTTAAGGAAGGGCTGGAAAAGAACAAGGGTGAGCTGAGAGGCTTTTCATCCAGAAGGAAGGGGAACACTTTCTTCCCCCAGGTCTAAGGGAGAAGCAACACTAACACAAGCAATACTGAAGAATTCTGTTTGCAAGGTCCTTACTTATTTCCACATCATTTTAGGGAGAAGTAGGTACATAAAGTATTCCAGTTTCATCCTCAGTTTGTTGGAATATCAAGCTGTCCAGAAAGGGGGATTGTGGAGTTGTGTAGAGTATGTGTGGTTCCCACAATGAAGTTATATACGTACACTTGCAAACTGCTAAATTTAATTTTTTATTTTCTTCTGGGCTTCTTTTCTTGCTGGTGGTGGCTGCTTTCTGTCCTCTTCCAGAGTTCTATTGGAAGGGTGCTGTCTTTTCCTTTTCGCAGAATGTTGATCCAGGTGTGCCTGTATTTTTACTGTAAGTTTTTGTGGCGCTGCCTGAAATTTGTAATGAGGAAGCTAACTGGAAGATGTGAACTGCAACGGATCTGTTACAATACCAAGCCTGGAGCTTCTAGAACCATGAAGATCGGTAAGCATGAAACAAAGAAATAAACAAAATTCAGAGTTAACGAGAATGAGATGCAATTTTAATTTAGGTTTAGTAACTTTAAGCCATTCATTAAGGAGAATTTTTGAATGATCTTTTTTGTTACTGCTTTAACAGAAACATCACTGAGGGATTCAAAAAGTAAGGTAAGTAAAGTTGTTTCCTTATTTTTCAGCACCTTTTCATAGGAGGCTTACCTCTATCATAAAAAGTAAAACGTTTTAAGAAATAAAATATATTATTGATTAAAAACTAATGCAGATTAAAAAGAGAGAATCATTTGCCTGATATAAACCATTATACTTTTTACCTGTGAATTTCTAGGCAGATTTGTGAAGTGTTTATTACTTCATTGTTGAATGAACACATTTTTTTATACCTCTTCTCACATCATAAAATAAATATCCCTTGAATATGGGGTCAGCATTAACTCCCTATTATTTCCTCACTATCCAATGATTTAACTTTATACTAACTTTAAGATCTCCCAGTATAATCAAAGAAGTCACTGTGTTAGCCTTTATAACACATAGTTTGGGATCCACATTACAGAAAAAAAACTATTTTTCAACCTTTTTGATAATTTTATCTTATTTAATTTTGGCATCCTTAAGACCATATTCCCATGTGCCTGCCTGTTTAGTCTTAGACAGCATGCCCATTAAAAGTGAGAACCTTATTGAGTGAGGAAAAGAAAATACAACATTGCAATATCAGTAGCTTGAAACAGATGACAATAGTAAAAACAAAACAAAAACCTTATGTGTTTCTGCTGTACATCAGTTTCCTGCATCAGAAAGACATCACTAACCCAATTGTGAAAAGTTCAAATTTATTAGAACCAAGTATGCTTAATCAGTGTTTGCTTTTAGCTTACACCTTCATACAAAGACTTAAACTAGCACTCGAAGCCTCCATCCCTGCAGACACCGTGTAAGCCTCTGGTGTTAATGAAGAGGGAACTGATTAAAGCATGTTTTCCAGCTGTTGCAGACTTCAGTGAGTGTTCACCCTGATGCCATTGAAAAAACTATAGAAGACATCATGGAACTGAAAAAAATTAACCCTGACATAAATCCACAGTAAGACTATGCTTTATATGCTAGAAAATTGAAACATAAATCACATGGCCACATCCTTAGTGTTTGTCTCTCTTCTCCCCTCTCTCTCCCTCCCCTGTCCTTCCCTCTTTTCCTAAAATAATAATCTGCAGTGTTTTGACTTTCAGATAAAGAATAAAGGAAAAAAAGGTGCCTTTTCATGTTTGTCAATGGCAGGAAATTTATACTTCTGTTATAGTGTATGCTTATTCTTCTGAGATGCAAGGAATGTAAGAAATGGGAGGGACGCCCCTGACCTGGGACTGAGAAATAAAGGAAGTCCATTCATCGACAACTACTGTATGCAATGCTTATGTTTTACATGAACCGTAAATGTTCAAATCAGAACTATACCTAAGCTGATTCTACTCCATCTAGAATATTCCCTCAGTTCCTTCATGAATATTCCTTCACAACAGGCTTGTAATCTTGGAGACAGTTCCTACCTGCTTGTCAAGAAGACAGGCATGTGTGGGAGGAAGAGATGGTTTTTATATGAAGACTTCAGAACTTTATAATTTATTCCTCTCGTCTTGGAAGTATTAAAATGCATTTGGCAATGTTCATGACATTTTAAATTAGTCTTATATTTTCCACTGGGAGCAGCAATTTTTCAGCAAAATTTGGGGCTTAGGACATTGGTTAGAATAAATTCCAATTTCAGATATATTTAGAGACAGTTTTAGGTGGGTAACAATCAAACTGTCTTTTAGATCTATCTACATGAGAACTTCAGGTGTTACCTCTGAGAAAGGCTTTTAATTACCAAAGACAGGGAGCTGGAGTTGAAGGGAATGTCAGAGCGTGCTTGGCACAGGTCTCCCTCTTGCAAGGCTTCTAGATCCTGGCTGTCCAGGGGCTCATCACAGAAACTCCATTTCCACCTGTTCTCTGTAGTGTTCTTCTGCTGCCGCTTCAGCTCATTAGCTGCCTTTCCCTTATTCAGCCCATAAGGTTGATTTAATTGTGCAATAAATGTATTTTTAAAGCTTCTGACATATATTTTGTTCCTCTGGGAAGTTGATAAGAAGGAAGTTCATTTTAAATTAGATTGAACCAAAAATTTAAGACTACAACTGGGCATAAGGGATATACGAGTCCTCTAATCATATTTAAAGGTCGGATTAGATTTAATAGCAAGTCTTTTCTATATCTGTCCTATGAAAGTTACCTAAGTTGCATTTGAAAGTTCTTCTTTGCATCACTTCTTTTCATGTCCTTTAGGAAAAGGAGTAGGTATTAGGTGAGCTTTGTTATAGTGCGTTTGTTTGTTTTTGTTTATCTTTATATCTCAATGTCAATTCCAGTGCCTTTTCTTTTCTCCTGGACTATTATTGACAAAACCTGATATTAAAAAATTAAATATTTTTCCAAAGAAATATGTGGTTAGAGATGGGGAAAGTATTTTTAAATCACAAAACTATTACTGCTGTTAATCTCACTTTGTTTTAATTACACTTTTTTAAGTGCTGCTCACAGTGGTACTAAAAATTAGGAAAAAGTTTTAACTGACTGTGTTCTCTCCTCTTTTATTTCTTCCATTCTTTTCTTTCCCCAAAAATTAACTCTTTTCTCAGTCCTACACTGATTTCTCTGGATAATCAATGCAACTGTGCATTTTTCTAAACTTAAATATCCTGACAGGTAAGGTGTCATAGGCCTGAAATCCAAGTGACTCTGGAGGCAGAAGCAGGAAGATTGCAAGTTCAAGACCAACCTCAATAATTTTTAGTGTGGTCATCTCAAAATAAAAAAATAAACATGGCTGGAGATATATTTCAGTGATAAAGTGCCCTGGGATTTGACCCCCAGGACTTCAAAGAATAAAATAAAATAAAAATCTCATGTAGTTTATTGATGCTATGATAGCAAATGCCATGATGAAGGCCATTTAATTGAATGCACAATTTTGAGCTTAGTGTTCTTTGACTTTCTGACATTGCCCTCTATTTGAAGTAGATATAATCCTAAAATAATCCTAAAATCTGTTTTCCCCAATTTCATATTTAACTTCTGTGCATCTCATTTTCTCCCCCAAAAAGAAGATGATGGTGTCACTGTCACTGTGATTAAAATGACATCTACCATTACAACAAAATGTTCAGTGAGTAAGGTAGGAGCAAGAATATATCGGACAGTGTCATATGACCAGTGTTCAGCCATTTTTAAACCACGATAAAAGCGAGACTGAAGAATTTAGCAAGGATAAATTGTATGTACAAAAGATCTTGGTGATTAGTCAGTCACCTGTTTAATAAATTTGTAATATTATATGGCTACTGAGAAAGATCCTGTTTTATTTCCTGTTTATAGGAGAGGGAAACAGTGCCCTGATCATTGGAAGTGATGGTCCTCTGAGAGTTGTGCTTGCCCGATTGCTTCCTGTCCCAATGACCTATTTTAAGGGAGCTATTAATCCAGTAGCATACATTCAGAGTAGACTTAGCAAGATGAGAGAATCTAAAATCCATGTCCCATGAAAGAAAATTGAGGGGATAGGAGAATCTTTTCGAACCCTGAAGATGAGATTAGAAGAATCACTATCTTAATATAAGAAGACATAGCAGGGGAATCGTAGAAACAAATCTGCTCAGAGGACAGAATTGGAAGTACTTCATAATAAGCAAAGCAGATTATGTGTTCAGACAAGAGTGGTCGGGCTGAGCTGGGAAATCTTGTAAAGCTGTGACTTCTGTCACCGACTCATCTGTCCTATTGGGTGTACTCCCAAGAGGTAGTGATGGTGTTGGTATTGTTTCTTTCAATTTCTTTTTGAAATTTTCTTGCCCCTAAGCTCCGGAGGGGGGGTTGCTCTTGCACTCTCTCTCCCTCACTCCCTCCTTCAGCCCTTCCCTCAGCCTCTCAAGCACATCCTTCTGAAGTGATTCTGCTATACTCACCTAGGGGGCCATATTTTCTACATCTTACTTTCAAGTCACCTTCATAAAGAGCACCCTTGTTTGTAAGCCAAGCTCTTACAATTTGGCTTAAGAAAAAGCCAGAATGAGAGACAAATTTTAGCCATATTCTGTTACCTATGTGAAATTTCAGTAAGCATTGTTTCTATTAAAGAGATCATATCTGAGCATTTCCTGAAGATTCTAGCTACATGAAAAGTTATAATATGCATACAGCAAGTGAGCAAATGCCGAAAGCACATGTCTTGTTTTTCCTCATGGGTGTTTCCTCTCTTTTTGAACACCTTAGGCTGGGAATCTCTCTTCAGGCTTGCCTGCTGCAAATCGTTGGTTATAGAAACCTTATTGCAGATGTTGAAAAACTACGCAGGGAACCCTATGATTCTGATAACCCCCAACATGAAGAAATGCTTTTGAAGGTTAGTCTTTGAATATGCTTCAGTCTGTCGCATAAGTCAGCTAACATTTGCAAGCACCTGCTGTGTGCCAGGCATTTTTCTGGGCTTTCGGGATATGGAGATGAGCAAGATATGCCTGGGCACTGTGACTGGCTGGTAAGGTCAAGTTGGCTCACTGATTCAGAGGTTGGAGATAAATTTCCCATTAGAAAAGTCATATGAGAAGTTGACTTTGAAGCCAGTTTACTTTGTAATCTGAGAAAGCATCAGAAGTGATTTCTGTGGCTCTCATATTTGGCTCCGGTTGAGATTGTTTCATGTGTATCAAAGCCAATAGGAGAAATAATATTTAGCAAAAAGTGTCCTGGGATTTTCACTTATGACTTTTAATACACATCAAACAAGATGAAGTTGATTTCTGCTTCAGCAACAGCCCTCTGGGGAAATTACCCAATATCTTAATGCTGATTATTTATTCATGTAACATGGAGAATATTTGAAGAGGATGAAAGGGTTTAGACTTGGCATATTAAAACTACTGAAAAATAATATGGAGCAATAAATATTCCTTGCTGTCAAAGAAAAACCTTAAAAATCTTACAGAATCTGATAGTGTATTGTGTTTTTTGTGGTTCTTGGGATTGAACCCAGGGTTTCACACATACCAAGCAAGCATTCTACCTCTGAGCTACATCTCCCTGATGGTATATTGTGAAACATCAATAAAACTTTTCCTGGGAACACTGGGTTGTTTTTTTTTTTCTAGGCACAGTGGTGTATACCTATAATCTGAGCATCTTGGGAGGATGAAGTGGGAGGATTGCAAGTTTGAGGCCAGCCTGAACACCTTTGTGAGGGCTGGGAGCATAGCTCAGTGTTAGAGTGCCCCTGGGCTAAATCCCCAGTGTCATTTAAAAAGAAAGGAAGGAAGGAAGGAAGAAAGAAACATAAAAACAAAACAAAACAAAACAAAAACACAATTTTTATTTAAAGAAATCAAGGTCAAAAGAAAAAATTTCAGACCAACTTTTAGAACTAGTTATCTGAAATGTTTTATATATTCACTTCTGAAAATAGATGATTTTAAGAATTAGGGTACTTCTTTGTCTCTTCCTAGAATTCTAAAAGACAGTAACAAAATAGGAAGGAAACATTTGTTTACTTGCCTTAACTTTGTTTTATTTTAAAAATGTCAATAGAAGATGTAATTTTAAAAATGTATTCTGTTGTGTTTCCCTGTGAAGGAGTACAAGTTTTTGTGTATATAAGTGCTGAAGCAGATGACTCATTTGTCTCTACTAATTAGTGCTGGATCGGATGTGAATCATTAAAAATTAAAGAAGTCTCATTCTTGGCAATGGTTTTCTTCTTACCTATTTTCCAATAGTTGAGTTCCATCTCCTTTTATTGCCTTTTTTATTCCTGACCATTTTCTGAGGGAGTTTGTCAAATTCAAAGAATTTAGAGGTGAATAAAAGCGAAAGGAAGAGGTGGCATAATTAACAGACTGGTCATGAGCACCTGAACAGTGCATTAGAAAGACCAAGACATCCTCAGAAGTAATTAACGATGTGTGGGTGCCTGCTATGCAGCATCTTTAGGTGATCTGTCATGTGCGAGTGGTGACTAGTAGGCTCTTAACAAATACGGGTGCAGGCATGAGGTATTCTAGTTCATGTCAAGAATTTTTATGACATGAATTTTGTCAATGGTTATGATTTTATTATGTGTTATTTTGATCCTTACAGCTAGGGAGGCAGGAGAATGATTGTTCTCTTTATTTTAGAGGTGAGAAAACTGCAAGCATTTTAGCCCAGATTCTGATTCACACAGTTATTAAGTGATAAAACCAGGATGTCCGCCACTGAGTGAGGCACTTTGAGGAAAGGCAAGTTTTTAAAACTTATTTTTATTAGTGCAGTATAGTTTTACATAATGTTGGGATTAGTTGTCACATATTCCTAGATGCACACAATTCAGCAATACAATTTGTTCAATACCCCACCCCCACACACACACACATATCCCTCTACCTCCCTCTTCCTGTCCCCTGATCCATTGGAAAGGCATCTTTTCTGCCCTCCAAGGGCTTGCAGGCTAATTGGGACACATTCTGCATCTACAAAAATAACACAATCTTATCTATAGAGCACCCCCAAATATCTTTCAAATGTTTCCTGTTCCCACTGATTCTAGCCATCATCTCCATCTTGGTGGTTAAAGCCTTTTAACTCTGCCACTAGCCATTATATCGTTCCCTTCCATCTTCTAAAACACTGCTGGGGGGATTTTTCTAAAACACAGCAATTGCCTAGATTAAACACTTCAAGTTTCCCACGTCTTATAGTAGAAAGCCCATGCACTTCAGCATGGCGTTTGGCTCCTTTCCACTGTATTTCTCTTAGCTACATCTTCTGCATCTCCATTATGTACAGTGCGTTTCTGCCATGCTGTCAGTCACCGTAACCCAAAATAGGCCATGCCATCCCATATGCCCAGGAACTTGCTCAGGCTGTTCCCTCTGCTACCTGTTTTCCTCACAGCAGAAACCAGCTTGTTTTTTAAATCCTTATTCCCTGAAATCTTCTCTAGTTCCCCAAGCATACGTAAGAGTGGGGATCTTTATTCTGCTCTTCAGTTTACTTAAACTTCAGGTATAATGATAATAAATGCAGTCATAATAAAACATTCACTGTGTGTACCAATCACTACGGTGAGCATTTTCCAGCATTTTCACTCAGTCGTCACAACAGCCTGTGGTGATATAGTGATATTGTCCCCCTTTTTCAGATGAGGAAACTGAGGCTGAGTGCCGAGTGACTGTGCAGGTTCATGCAGTTGGAAAGGGCTTTTAACTACTATGGTGCAGTAGTCCTCAAGAGAAACCATGTCTTGTTCACTTTAATTTCCTGGGGGCTGACCCATGGCTTGTGTTTAACAGCCCAAGAATAGGCTTCTTTATCTTCAAGATGGATAAGCATACCTGCGCTACCACATCACAAAACTGTTCAGAGCCAGAGTCAGCAAACCAACGCCTGTGGGCTAAATTTGGCTTGCCATCCATGTTTATAAGTGATAGTTTATTGGAGCAAAGCCACATGCATTCACTTTTGTGTAGTATCTGGCTGCTGTCCTACTACAAAGGCAAAGTGAAGTAGTTCCAGCAGAGACCTTATGAATCACAAAGCCCCAAACTTTGCCCACTGATTCCTTACAAAGTTTGGTGACCTCTGATTTATAAGCTCAGGTAATATATTGCACATTGTTCAAGTGCTTTGCTCTATAAGCATAAGAAAGAATTATCACTGTTGCTACTTAGAGTCTAAAGTACAAAAAAAATCTAGATTTTATGATCATTTGAACATAGGCTAGGATTAAATTGAAAAAAATCACTATATTCATATACAACTATCCTCATGAATTATTCAAATAGATGTTGCTATTAAAAATTTTCTAACCAAATTAAATATGAAGGCAAAATTCTAGGTAGATTCACGCACTTACTAGAAAACGTACAACCCTGAATCCAAAGGCCCTTTACTGATGGGAAGAGACAGTCCCATGGAGGCCCCCATGAAAAGCTGCTTCTCTTTGAGTGCTCTGGCTCCAGGGTGGATGAATGGCCTCATCCTTTCTGTTCTGCAGCAGATGTGACACAGAGTGGAAATGTCCAAATAAGCCTGTGTAAAAGCTCAGTTCAAAGGGAAGAGAAACCAACCGAGAGAACAGCCTATGCGTCAGGCGCAGAGTGCAGCCTCCACATCTTTAGCTTGTCAGCTGCCGCAGGCATCACTGTTTCTAGCCACGGCGGCCTGCACTTGGCAGGTGGCTTTGTAATGACTCTACTGCCAGTAGCACAGTCTTAGATGAGTGGACTCCTCAGGACCCCCCACCAAAGATTCATCACCTGAGTTCAGGATTAAAGTTGGCTTCCCAGTGCAAGACATGACCCCTCCCTGCAGGGACGCCCTGCCTCCTGTCCTTATGATTTCAGGGAAGAGACTTTCTATCGGAAGAGAAATAGCTCAAGGCTTCTTAGAGAAAATACACAAATATACATAGTTGTACTTCATCTAAGTATTTCAGCATAATTAGCTTTCATCTTCTGAGAAAGTGACCCTTACCAAAGTAGATAGGATTAACAACTTATTCAAGAACACGTTTTAGCCATTAGTCTAGTATGCCACAACTCATGACATTATGAAAATGGAATTTCTTTTTAAAGCATTTTACTGTTTAAAATTTTACTCTCCCAAGCTAAGCATTCACCTAATCAATGAGGTTTATACTTTACCTATAAAATGAAATGCTTTCTTTTGCCATTTTACTCCATTCTGGGCAGGACCATAAGATTACTTCAAATGATTGCTCAAATAAATGTTATTAGTTGTACATTTTTTCCCTTTTCCTCTTCCATTGTAGTAGTAACCAAATTAGTTCCTACAGGATTTTTTAAGAGATCTTTTTCTGGGGATGATTAACTGATCTCTCATTATTTGGTCTCTTCTAATAAACTCAAACATTCTCTGTATTGATGAATGCAGAGCATTATAAAATTCACATATGGATTATATAGACAGATATTTTTATCTGTGTTTGATATTTTTATTTCAAGCATGATAAATTTATTCTCTCTAAGGTTTTTCTCTCACCCTTTAGATAAATTTACCTGTTGTGGCAATAACATAAAATATTGAATAATGTGAATACTAAGTAATTTTAGTTTAATGTCTAAAATAACCATAATAAAGCTGGTCACGGTGGCACATGCCTGTAATCCCAGCAGCTTGGGAGGCTAGGTGAGCGCTCTGCCACTTAGCTAAATCCCCAACCTCTCATGCAGCTCTGGAAAATTTCACTGTTTACTACTGAGATGAGGGTGAAAAGGCAGCTAACCTCTTATTTTTATTAGGGAATAGTGATTTTGGTTTTGGTTTTTGGTTTTTTAGTAAAGAAAGGTCTTTAGTAACTCCAAGGAGTCTTTAAGCCATACTGTTGTCACGGATAACTGAAAGGTGATCACATCTTTAATTGCAATACATTGGCTTTGCAAACTCCCTCCTTATAATATGTTTTACAAAATCTGAACCAATAGGAAAGGATATTTACACATGTATGAACAAGGAAGTTCTCTTTTCTTTTGTCTTCAGTTATGGAAATTCTTGAAGCCTAATACTCCCCTGGAATCTCGGATTTCTAAGCAGTGGTGTGAAATTGGTTTCCAAGGTGATGATCCTAAGACAGATTTTCGAGGAATGGGACTTCTGGGACTGTACAATTTGCAGTAAGTAAAATGAAGAATCGTTGAACATTAGAGTGATGTTTTTTCTTCTCATATTGAAATGGCAAAGTGGAGTTACCAGTTATATATAAGTCACTTCTCAAAAACCTCCAAGAAAACATTCATGTTCTTTCAGAGGTAACTCAGGTTCATAAAATTTAAAAAGTTACCAGCATCTTCCTTCTATTTCAGCAGACCTCATAGACTCTTATAAAAGTGATGTCAAGAGGCTGTAGCTCAGTGGTTATGGCGCTTGCCTAGCATGCGCACGTACACGAGTTCAAACCCCAGCACCACGTACACGATGAAGTCTTGGAACAACAGAAGCCACAAAGAAAGCTAAATAAAATTGTTTCTCTCTTTCTCTCTCACTGTCCCTCTTTAAAAAAAAAAAGTGATGTCAAATATTTTTTTTATTTTATTATGAAAAACTCCAAGTATATGCAGAACATAAGATGGTAAAGCACCCCTTACATTGACCACCCAGATACATTAATTGTCAAAGGATTAATTACTTGTAACACTATTTTATATCTCCTCCCTCGCCATGATTTTTCTGCTTAAGCCAGCTGAATTGTCATTTGCATCTTTCTTTTTTTAAAAAAATAAGATTTTATTTTTCATTACAGTTTTACGTATTTGAAGGGGTTTGTTGTTATACTTCCATACATGCACACAATGTATATGCCCCTTTACCCGCCCCACACTCTCCCCCTCCCTCCCAAACCCCCCATCCCTAGTCTTTGAGGCTGCCCCCAGTTCAATTAGTAACCCATGTTTGATGAGTTTCTTGTCTAAACTTATTGTTCTCTCACTCTTTCCTATATTATACTCTAGCTTCCACATATGAGAGAAAACATTCGACCCCTGAGTCTGGGTTTGGCTAATTTCACTCAGCATGATTTTCTTCATCTCCATCCATTTACCAGCAGAGGCTATGGTTTCATTTTTAAAAAAAATATTGAGTAGAATTCCATTATGTGTGCATGTAGGTTTGTGTATGTGTGTAGGGGTATGTTTGTGTGTGTGTGTGTGTGTGTATCAATCACAGTTTCTTGATCCATCCACCCAGTGATGGGCATCTGGGTTGATTTCATAATTTTGCCATTATGAATTGTGTGTAGCACTATTTGTTGACAGAGTATGTTGATGGAAATCCTATTCTGTTTGTCATTTCACTCCTCATATTGAAACTGGCTTTTTCAGTCTCTGCTGCTATAGTGTTGTAGCAGGCACCAGCCACCTGCCAGCATCTTCTTTCCAGGTTCTTGCATCTCAAATTTGAAGAAAGAAATCCACAGATGAGGTACAGGGAGTGCAAAACAGTAGTATTCATTCAAGTGAGAAGAAAGAAGAGAGAAAGAGAGCTCTCCTACAGGGCAAGAGGGGACCAAAAAGGGGTTGCCACTTAAGCAAACTAGTCTAGGGGCTTTTATAGCTACAGGGTAGGGGTATTGTTCTATGTCTGTGCTAATCAGGTCATGGAAAAGTACCAAAGCTGATGGTCAAAATCTATGCCAAACGGGTATTGGAAAAATACCAGTGCCATTGGTTCAGCCTTCTACACTTGACCTTAGCCAAAAGGCCAAGAAGTGATTACCCATGACCTTCTAATTGACTGTGCCCTTTTAGCCTTTCAGTTTGAACTTTTCTGTAACCTCCATTTGGGTCCCCTCCAACTTCTGTTTTCCCACTCCTCTAGTTTGAATGTTTGAAATATTTCTAATTATTTTCATGGAGTGGCCTTTACATTTGAAAAATGCTGTAATTGGGATCCATTATCTATCCTATCTTATTCAATATTTCAATAGGTAGCTGTAAAAAATGTCAGTATTACCTTACATTACCAATACCGTTAGCACTGCTAACAACCTACAACTAGTCCATATTCAAACTGCCCAGTTCTCTCAAAAAGATGTCTTTTTACAGCTGTTTTTGTTCAAATGGAGTCCCATATAAGACCTATGCATTGTAATTATGCATTATATTTATTTAACATGTCCCTTGGGTCTTTTTAAATTATCAATCTCTTCTTCCTTGTCATTACCCTTCTCCTCTGTCATAAACATGCTGAACATCAGTTGTCCTGTAAAATGTCCCACAGTCCAGATTTGCCTGCTTGCACTTGTACCCACCCCTGAATTTTCTGAAGAGTGGAGGTATTCACAAAGGCTTCAAGAGATTTAGGTTGGCCTGCATCATCCCAGCACTCTCAGCCCTTGTGCTGAGATGGGTACCAGCCTGATGGCTCCAATGCATATCCCTTGCAGGCCTTTCCTCCTTCCATGGTCTTCACTGAATCAACTAATTAATTGTGCAAAAGTTGCTTTTCTACTCTGTTATTCTTCCCATGATTGTTGACTGAAATTCTGTAAGGAGCAAGATATTAAATACAGGCAGCCATATGGTTGATTTTTCTATTTACTTGCCAATTCTCAATCAGGAAGTTGGTACCCTCATTCCCTCATTAGTGGTCTAGTGGTGGACATTTTTTTTCTTTTTTTCTTTCTTTTTGTATTATTGTTTATAAATTGTTTTTATATGTTTATGTTTAATGTGATCTGATGAATTACAACTCGTTATTTTTATAATTAGATTCAGCTATCACTAGTCAATATTTTTCAAGCCAAAGGGAGTCCTTTCAAATAGATTTTGTCTGTCTTTTGAAACCACCCTATTAGTGAGGGGAGTAATATACTTTTCTTTTCTTTTTTTTTTTTTTTTTAAGAGAGGGGGAGAGAGTGAGAGAGACAGACAGAATCAATTTTATTTATTTTTCCATCTGGCCTTTGTTTCTCTGACACTTAACTGTGGATATGATTCTGGGATTTCAACCCAGGTCCTCAAGCATGCGGGACAAGCGCTCCAACCACTGAATCACTGCTCCTGCCTGAATAATATACTTTTTTCCCCCCAAGTAATATATTTTTAAAAGAAATTAAGCCTTAGTCATTTTTGGCGGTATCCTCTTTCCACCTTAGATCTTTCCCTTTGTTTTAAATTTAGGAAGTTTAATCATCACCCATTCTTTCGTAAAATTTTTGAAATGCTACATTATCATGTAATGTGACTGAGTGGAAAGTAGATCTTAGCAACAAAGGCGGTGTCACAAATCAAGCATAAAGGCTGAGCTTTTGAACAACTAGAACTGGGACAATTGGCCTTCCACTTAGAAAAAAAAAAGTTAAATCTCTGCCTCACCTAATTCACAAACTGAACGTAGAAACAAAGATTTTTAATCTTTAGTTGGAAATATTTAAGATATATGAGTAAGGAGGGATCTCTTAAAGACAGGAAAAAAAAGTATCAACTAAGAAAGGATTAAAATTTTCCCACATTAAAACTGATTATTTTTGTTAGCCACTATTAAAAAAGTGAAATGAAACAAGACTGGCACGCAAGTAAATGATAAAAGATCCATATGCAGCACTTCATTCTCTGTAAGGCTGTCTTGTATGAGGATGCTTTTGATACACTGGATAAAGAAATATGAACAGTGTTGCCATGTAAGTTCTGCGCTGCTGCTGCTGCTGCTGCTGCTTCAAGGCAACTACTCAGGAGACCAGAGTGGGCAAGAGGGAATCAGGTATATTTCAGGGCCAACCAGGAAGAAGGTGGAGGGGCTGTAATCTCACAGTTCCATCTTGGGAGACCGGAGGACCAACAGGCTTTTTTATAGGGAGGGAGAGGAGGAGCTGAGCAGAAAAGCTACGTGCTGAGGGGCGTCTTACTCATCCAGGCATGCATCTCCTCTCCTTTTTTCTTCTTCTCCAGAACATCCCAATGGACCTCAGCCTCCTGTAGTGCTTTTTAGAAAACATGCTCTCTGCAAGTTAAACCTCACAGAGATTTACATACTACCAGTTAGTTGACACATAGAAAATAAAGACTAACGAGCACATTATAAAGGTCACCAGATATTCCTGGTTCAGTAATTTGGAAGATTTAGCAGTTAACATCTTACCCGTTTAGATGGGGCTTCTCTTTATAATTTAGAATGTCAGACAAAAGGGAAGGGAATAAAAGATTAACAACCTTGAAAAAGCCTGGAAGAGGGTCTTCAGGCTGAGTTATATGACTGCTTGATCTAAAACTCTCAATAAAACTTATTTTATTCTTAATTTTCTGGGGAATAGCTAAATTCATAATTAAATTTTCAGATCTGTTGGATGCATTCCTAAATCTATGTGGCTTTCACAACCATCCTGCTGTGTCATAATTGGGGGAAAAAAGTCTATTATGAAGAACTGTTCTGCAAAGGAGCTGAAACAAGTAATAATATTATGCCAGTATCCATCTCTGAATCCAAAATAGCCTCAAACTGGATGAAAGTGAATTTATTCCACGAGTACAGAATTACAGCTTTTTTTGTCTTTCCCCCTCCAACTGCAGGTATTTTGCAGAAAGGGATGCCACAGCAGCTCAGCAGGTCCTCTCTGACTCTCTTCATCCAAAATGCAGGTAACTGTTAAAAATAAAAGATGGATTAGGCTTTACAGATTAAGTGACCTCTTAATTAGATCTACAGATGAGATTATCGGGACAGTCAACCCACCAGGAGTGAGACTTATAGTTCTTAAACAAGCCCTTTCGACAAATTTAAGGATTTAAGATGAAAAGTGGCACCATTCAAGTGAGATATGCAGTTAAAGAGACTGATAATGTCACAGGTGTCCAGGAAGATTGAGAGGTAGGCATGGAAGAGGGGCAAGGTCTGAGAAAGAGTTCAGAGAGACAAGGAAGTGTAGTGGCAGAACAGAAAGGGGAATGGAAGTCATGAAGCAAGGGACCAATTGAGAAGTCTGGAATTACTGAGGATTTTTGTTTTCGTTTTCAGTTGTGTGTGTGTTTGCAAATTTTAAGGTTCTAAATTATTTGCACTTTCATTTACCTTTCTAAATGTTTTTCTTTACCTTGTTACATGAGGGATATCACTAAGGAGGAAATAAGGTATTTTTCCCTTTGCTTTTGTGTTTCATTGCTTTTATTTTATTTTAGAATGAATAGGGGTAAGAATTTTAAAGGAAATATAAATTTTTAAAAACTGTTCAAATAAGCAAACATTTCTCAACTTTTTATCTCTTACAGTTATTTTGGGGCTATGTTTTAATGAGCTGGAAATCAGATTAGACAGTTCTGAGGGAAAATGTCAAAGAGCTTTGTACAGCCATAATTGTACCCAATTGGAGGAAATTTTGAACCCTTCCTCTACAGGGCGAACACCTCACTGCACAGGACCTTGAGAAGGACGTTTTGTTTGGGAATTTTGTTTTACATAGAAAATTTGCCCCTCTATTAATTGTTTCCGGTTTGATAGCCGCTAAGTGTGCCTGCGTGTCATTAGTTGCTCTTCTTATAAGGAGTTCCACTAGTTTGCAATCATGGTTTTGTATCACTTTTTTCTCATCAGAATAATGGAAGGTTGTTAGTATTAATGTTGGCTAAACAAATCTAAAATTTTATCATAATATTCTCAAAATTCGGGATAAGTTGACATAGACTTCCCCCACCCTTACTTAGACTCATTCTAGCTCCATTTGATAAGGTTCATTAATTTACATTACACTTTCCTAGATTTACATTTATAATTGAACATTCATTTGCTTTATTAATTTTAGCAAAGAACGAAAGAGCTTCATTTGAAAGTGAAAAGTGAAGGTATTCTCAATCCAGGCAGAATGTGAACCACCTCAAGAACAAGATACCTACTTTTTATTTATTTTAAGAAAATATTGAAATTGCTTAATTCTTTCTTGATGTATTTCCTGGTTAAAATCAAGCTGTTGTAACATTTTAATTCCATCTCCTGAATTGATATTTGCATAACATAGAGCCTCTGAGCTCCCTCTAATTAAAATTGGCTGAGTCTGTGTGTGCTCTCTGGTGGTATTTCCGGGCGAACATGAGCCAGAAGGCACGAATCCTCCATGGTCCTTGGAAAGTAACAGTAAGCCTAAAATATTTTTTTGATTAACCATTGGAGGGGGATTAATTTTGTCTGTATAGCTTTATAGTATAGCTCCCATATCCACCACCAGAGAGGAGTCATTTGAGGGTTTATGTGACTACTCTTATTTAAGAGACCAGTGTGCACGTAGATAAAATAACCATGCTTTATCCCTCAAGCTACAATGCAATTGAGTAGATAAACTTCATGTATTAATTGCTTCAAGCTGATGGTAAATGTTACTAGATACAAATCAAAATGTGTTGAAAACGCTCCCATCCTTCCACACTGATGCATAAAAGAATATATTAACCAATTAAGATATCAACATAGGTTCTATCACACCCCGAATATTTCAAGTGCTCAGCGGTGAAAATTCAACATACATTCTAGGGAAAGTTCTTTCTCTGTCCTTCAGCAAGCATGATGCTTTACTTCTCTTATAAATATCTACCTATACAATCTAGAAGGAGCTTGAGGGATGAAAGCAGATCAGTTTTAAGAAGAGAATTTCGACTGTTAACTTTTATGTTTATTTTTCCTGAAGAAAAGGATCTAACCTGTTTGGGTTATGGGTTTATATCCTATAACCAAATAATTGGAAGACATTTACCCTTTTCTTACATTTTCTTTTTTTCCCTTCATTTTTATTGGTGCATTATAGTTTTGTTTGTTTTGTACTGGGGATTTAATCCAGGATCACTTTTACCACTGAGCCACATCCCCAGCTATTTTTTAATTTTATTTTGAGATGGGGTCTTGATAAGTTGCTGAGGCTAGCCTCAAACTTATGATCTTCTTGTCTCAGCCTCTGAGTCACTGGTATTACAGGTGCGTGCCACCGTGCCTGGCTAAATATGATTATTTTAAGCAAAACTCTTCTGATGCCTCTTTGGCTGACTGGTTTGGCTGGTGAGAAGTTATACTGTAAAAAAAAAAAAAAAAAAAAAAAAAGCAAGTGTCATATTTAAATGAATTAAAAGCAGTCACTTTAATTATAGCCAGTCATTTACATTTACAGATTAGAAAGTAAGGGAGTTAAATATCAGTTTTACTTAATGTTTTTGTAGTTGTGTGCTGTGTGAATTATGTGCATGTTTGTAACATGTTGCTTGCCGTGTGTTTGAAAGAACTCTTCTTTCTCCTTCTTTGACGGAAGCTATGTATTCATGACTTTAGTTTTTAAACTTTATTTAGTTTCAGTGCTAACAACAATTTTCAGTGTAAAACACTGAGCAAAGGTTATATCATCCACAAAGAAGGGTGGAACATTGTTCTGCCTACAAGTTATTTTTGGGAAGAGGCAAAAACACAATACACAAAGTAGTAGAATGCAAGTCAGTATTTTCAGAAGGCACTTGTGATAGAACCTTTCTTCAATCAGCCATATTCAGGAGCTCAAATTATAAAACTGATTAAAATGGAGCTGTTATGGCCTAGCTGATGTAGCTCAACCAGAGGTAATGCCATAGTAGTGGTTAGAACAGAATTTTTAAAAAACTTATCTGGCTTCTTTCCTCCCTCCTTCCTATCTCCTCCTTTTCTCTCTTTTTCCCTTCCTTCCTTTTTTTTTACTAACTCAATCATTTACTTTAATAAATGTTTATTGACATCTACTGTAGATCAGGGGTTACATAAAGGACTGGGTAGTATAAATACCATGAGATAAAAACCAAGCAAAAATCCAGTGGGGAATCATGAGCGTGAGAAGCAACATCTGGTTAGAGGAGGGAGAGATGCCAGGCAAGCGTTCAGGGTAGCATTTGATAAGGAATGACAGTGTGAGAGTATCTTAATGTTTGGCCTTTAAGGCTATCTTTCACTGTGATGCTAAAGGACCTTCAATAACTCCATTTCTGAACCACATGTGAATTATATTGTTGCTTTAAAAGTATAACTCAAATTGATTGGTGTTGGGTAACAAATATAGATTTTAATATAAGCATTAGAAGAGGGCAAGTATCAATAAAAGATTTAATGTTATTCATTCATTCCTCTTTCATTCAGCAAATTCAGCAAAATAGAATGGGAGAAGAAAAGGATGGATAAAGCCATTGGGTGAGTGTGGCATTTCATTCATAAAGATTGTTGAACTGAACCAGAAACAAAGTAAAAATGTCCTAATAGTACTGTGGGAAATGACAAGGATGAAACTCCATATTACATATTTCCTGATGGAAATATGTAATCCAGTGGGAATTTTTAAAAGGTTCTACTTATATATTTTCAGATTTATTTGTATTACATGATACCACTTTGGAACCAACCGACAAGGTTTAGAAAGTTGTAACTGTATGGAAATGATTTTTGGAAATCACCACTTAGAATTTGATTTGATAGCTTTCTTTTATGATTTTTACCAAGTATTGAGCTATTTTACTTTAGAAGCTTTTTTCAAATGCCCAAATTGTCCAAAAATATTTCTGTGCTGCATTTGTAAGAGCAGAAAGGATTTAAAAACTTACCCCCCCCTTTTTTTTTTTTACTGGGGTTGAACCCAGGGGCACTTAACTACTGAACCGCATCCCCAGTCCTTTTTATTTTCAGACAGGGCCTCACTATATTGCTAAACTTGTGATCCTCCTGCCTCAGCCTCCTGAGTCTCTGGGATTACAGGCTTGCACCACCATGCCTGGCCCCCTTTAAATTTTTTTTTTTTTAAAGAGAGATGGACAGTGAGAAAGAGAGAGGTAATCAATTTTTATTTAGTTTTTCACATGGCCTTTGTTGCTCCGACACTTAGTTGTGTAGATGGGTGCTAGGATTTGAAACTGTGTACTCGAGCATGCCAGGCAAGGACCATAACTGCCGAGCCACCACTCCAGCCCTCCCCCCATTAATTTTTAACAGACGTGTAGAAAAGGAACTAGAAAATACACTTTGTACTAATGTACCTATTTACATTTTTCTCACTTAAAAATAATATATAAATAAATCAGGTGTGATGGCGCATGCATATAATCCCAGCGACTAGAAAGGCTGAGGCAGGAAAAGCAATTTAGCAAGGCCCTACGCAACTTAGTGAGACCCTGACTCAAAATAAAAAATAGAAAAGACTGCAGATGTGCCTCAGTGGTTAAGTATCCCTGGGTTTAATCCCCAGTACCAAAGACAAAAAATAAAAATAAAATAACAAACGATTTATTCTAGGAAATATAGGAAAGTAAAACCCCTAAAAAATTCACCCCTATCTTATTACTCTTGTGAACCCATATTAATATTTTGTGGCATTTTATTCTAGCCTTTTTTCCAGGCATGTTTATGAATATATTTTAAAACTTGTCTCGTTCTATCAAAAAAAATTTATTTCCTGCTTAAATAGTCTTAAAAATATAGTTTTAGATTTGGAGTGGTGGCTCAGTGGTTGGAGCACTTGCCTGGCATGTGTGAGGATCCTGGTTTGAGCCCCAGCACCACATGCACAACTAAGTGTCAGAGAAGCAAAGCCCAGATGAAAATAAATAAATAAATAAAATTGAAATTCTCTCTCATTCTCCCCCCCTTTAAAAAAGTATATATATATATATATACTTTTTTATATGAGATTACCATAATCTATTTCTGTAGTCATATTTTTTTAAGATATTCAAGTAGTTTCCAGGTCTTGCCATTATAAATAATGCTGAATGAATATCTTTATGTATAAAGCTTTGCCCACCTTGGATATTTTGGAAATGGGAATTACCAAGTCAAACCATATGAACTCTCGACTCTCATGGTACGCATTATTGAAACTTTATAAAAGTCAAGGTTTTGATAGGGTAGAGAAGGAAGAGCAGTCCCCACTCTGATAATGTAATAGGAATTTAAAACTCAGGTTATCATTTTCTGAAGTGCTTATTTCCCATATGTGCAACACTACTGGTTTTGTGATTTTCTCCTCACAGGTACTCATTTGCAATTGTGGGCATCAATATAACTGACCTGGCGTATAATCTCCTGGTCAGTGGAGCTCTAAAAACCCACTTCTACAACATTGCTCCAGAAGCTCCGACATTGTCTCACTTCCAACAGACGTTCTGTAAGTGTTCTGTAATTTAATCATCAATACAAGCATCTATAAAACACTCCAGGCAAGGGTCAAAGCTGAGAGATCTTTGTGAATTTGCTGCTTTGGTGCCCTTGAATTTCTTCCATTGGTTTTGATTTTTTTGTTTGGTTGTGTTATGGTTTGGATATGGGGTATCCCCCAAAAGTGCATGTGTGGGACAAGAATGCTCAGAGATGAAATGATTACATTATGAGTCCTGTACCTAATCAAGTGAATTAATCCACTGACTTGGATTAACTGGGTGATAACTATAGACTGATAGGGTGTCACTGCAGGAAGTAGATCAAGGGGGGCATGACTTTGTGGTCTATATTTTGTCCCTGGTGAATGGAGCTCTCTCTCTCTCTCTCTGCTCCTGGGTTGCCACATCCTGAACTGCTTTCCCCCACCAAATCCTTCTGCCATGATGAGCTACTAAGTCCTCTGATCATGGACTGAACCTCTGAAACCATGAGCTTAATAAACTTTTCTTCTTCTTTTCCATTGTTCTTGTCAAGTCTTTTGATCACAGTGACAAAAAAGCTGACTATAACGGGTTGTTTTCTCATTCAAAAGCCTACACTTGGGTTAGAGCAGTGGCTCAATGGTTGGAGCACTTGCCTGGCATACACAAGGACACAGGTTCGAACCCCAGCACCACATACACAACTAACTGTCGGAGAAACAAAGGTCAGATGAAAAGATAAATAAAGTTGATTCTCTCTTTACTCTCTCTCACACACACTCTCTCTCCCTTTCTCTCTTTAAACAAAAAAATGCCGATGCTGTTATTTTTAGGCGTCATGGATTTTACTGTTTCCTAGCTCTTGCATGATATACGTCAGCTTCTGGTCTGACTTAAAGGTGTTCTGGGTGTCTCTCTTCCTCTGATCTGGCCTGGCATAGCACTAAAGAGTGCAGCTCTGAAGACAACTGGAGCTGACTGTCAGATCTATGTTTTAACAGAAATGAAATCTCCAAGATTACAAGTTGAGGTTGAAAATCTTGCCCAGAATGTAGAATAACAACAACAAAAAAGGCATTGATGAAACATAAAAAATAAAGGTGGAAAGATGAAAGGACCATTCCAGGAAGTTTTATGTCTAAAGCACAGGAGTGCCAGGAAAAGTAAAAACTAAGGACAGGGAATGAAAGAAATAAATCAAGAAAAATTTTCAAAACTGAAGGAAGGACTTTCATGTTTGAACTAGTAAGCACCAACATAATAGATGAGAATATACCCAAACCAAGAGAATATTGTGAAATGACACAGCACTGGAAAGACACGATCTTGAAATCTTCAGAAGTTACTATATGAAGAATTTGGACTCAGGATGATATTGGACTTCTCAATAGCAACCTTGTATTCTAGAGACAGTGGAATAATGTCTGCAAAAGTTTAAAAAAAATAAAAAGAATATAATTTTTCGTTTATAATTCTATTCCCAGTCTAATTTACCAGTTAAGTGTTGAAATAGAATAAAGTATTTTTAATACAAGATATTAAACAGTTTTCTTTTTGTGCCTTTATCAGGAAATTCCTAATAGATGTGTTTCCACACAATAAAAGAATAATCTTAAAAAGAATAAATGGTTTCAGAAAACAGGGTCTATCCCAGTAGAGAAGTGAAGGAGATTTTTAGGGTGAAAGTAAAAGGAAAGCCCAAGATGAAATCTATGCAATAGGTTCAAAGAAGAAATCTGTATTTTAGGAGGTTCAGAAGGCCCTGGTAGACTCTTTGAAAAATATGAAACTGATAGAATGTCTACTGTGTTTGGCCTGGTGTAGTGGCGCACACCTGTGTTCCCAGCAACTTGGGAGGCTGAGGCAAGAGGATCTCAAGTTCAAGGCCAGCCTCAGCAACTTATTGAGACCCTGTCTCAAAATTTAAAATAAAAATAAAATAGGGCTGGGTATGTGGCTCAATGGTAAAGTACTACTGGGTTCAGTTCCAAGTATCATTAAAAAAAAGATATCTACCATGTTCAAACACATTGAGAGGCCATACTTCAGGGATGATTCAAGGTTAAAGCAGAAAACTAAGCAAATAACAAAGAATGCAGTTTTTAAAATATAAGAAAAGAATGAGAAAATAAATGACAAAATGTCTGGATGGGTGAAAAGGAGCTAAGTTTTAATCTCCTATAAAAGTTTTTAAAAAACCAAGCAATGGAAACACATTATTTAGAACTATGGAGATAAATAGTCAAAATAATCAGAACAGTTGAAATGCAGAAATTATGGCACATGAGGCTGCAAATGATTTTGCTCTGTTTT
Organism: Aplodontia rufa; assembly: GCA_004027875.1. NCBI lineage: Eukaryota > Metazoa > Chordata > Mammalia > Rodentia > Aplodontiidae > Aplodontia > Aplodontia rufa. The sequence continues at coordinate 38,926 of PVKS010009844.1, forward strand.
GTTCTTTTTGTTTTTGTAACAAGACTTTAAACTACTTGACTCTGAACAATATGCTTGTATAATTTAGATTAAAACTGAAAGGAAATTTAATGATTCATATATCTTATGTTTTTGTCAATAGAAAATGTGAGTCTCTCACATAATGTTATTACAGCTCCTATTTTGACAATTAGATGATTACATTTATAGCTATAACAACTCTGACCACCTCCAACAAATACTGAGATTTTACTGCAGATCAGGTTTCATGATGAGGAAGACAGGCATCTAAACAAGTAATTAAAATATAATGGGAAGACTCTTGTGATTAGGGAAGTAAAGCTAGTTTAAAAATTGCAAAGGCCTGTGACTGTCAGACTTCACTCAGTCTGTGAGTCAGGGAAAGCTGCCCAAAACAAATGCCACGTTCAATAAGACCTGCATGGTAAGTGGCAGAAAATAAAGTGGTAGTGACTGAGTGTTTGGGCCAGAGGAGGTCGCAGGGGCAAAGACCGTAAAACAAGAGAAGAAAATGGAATCAAGTAATAGACCAGAGAGCAAGGGAGGGGACCAGGTGTGACTAGAGGTGATACTGGAAATATGAGTGGGCCTGGGGGCAGATCCCCAAGAGCTTTGCAGGTCACATTAAAGAATGTGAATATGTAGCTACATAAAACCTCTGACTACATTTCCTTAGCCTTATACTTATCCTATTCTGTATCAAGGAAGCAGGGGGTTTTTTGTTGTTGTTTTTTGTTGTTTTTTTTTCATTAAGAAATTTAGTCATTGTACAATCGAAAATTCATTCATAGTAACAATATGAGAGAGATATATATTCTTAAATCAGATCCCTCCCTGTTCTCCCTCCCTTTCCCCCACCTGCCCCGTCCCCCCTCCTTCCCGATACATATCTATGATTGCCCTAAGTTATGTGTTACCATGCCTTTACTAGGTCTAATACATGAGGTTGACTAACTTTCACACAGGCCTGGGTTAAGCTCCAGCCTCCACAAATGAGTGAAGATATCTGACCCTTGACTCTCTGGGTTTGTCTAACTTCGCTCAGCATGATTTCTTCCATGACCATCTATTTATGTTCAAAGGTTGAAATATCATTGTTTCTAATTGCTGAGTAGAATTCCATGGTATGTAAGTACCACAGTTTTTGGAACCATTCATCCAGTGAGGGGCATCTGGGTTGTTCCATAATTTAGCTATTGTAAATTGAGCTGTTATAAACATAGATTTTGCTGTGTCGCTGTAATGTGCTGATTCTAACTCCACTGGAAAAATACCCAGGAGAGTGATAGCTAGATCACATAGTGGGTTCTAATTTTTTGAGGATTCTCCTCACTGCTTTCCAAGGGGCCTATACCAGTTCGCAGTTCCACCAACAGTGTGCTAGTGTTCCTATCTTTCCACAACCCATCCAGCATCTCTTATTGTTTACATTCTTCGTTTCTGCCAATCTGACTTGCCTGAGGTGAAATTTTAATGTAGTTTTGATTTTCATTTCTCTGATTACCAGTGATTTAGAGCACTTTCTCATGTATTCTTTGACTTGCTCAATGTCCTCTGTTGAGAAGTTTCTATTTAGCTCTTTGGCCCATTTATTGATTGGGTTGTTTATGTTTTTTTATATTGAGATTTTTGAGGACTTTATAAATTCTGGATACTAGTCTCCTGTCAGAAGAATCGCAGGTCATGATTTTCTCCCATTCTGTAGGAAGTCTCTTGACAATTTTGAGAATTTCCTTAGTTGTGCAAAAGCTTTTTAGCTTTATGACATCCCACTCACTGATTTTTTACTTTACTTCTTTCACTTTAGGAGACGTGTTGAGAAAGTCTTTGCCTACTCCCAAATGCTGGAGTGTTGGTCCTAACTTTTCTTCCAGCAGTTGCATGGTAACTGGTTTAATTCCTAGTTCTCAAGGAAGCAGTTTTGACGGAAAATAGAATGAGTTTAATTTTAGGCAAACGGGGGTGTGTTCCCTTTGAGAAATCCATGGAGAGCCACCAAGTGGACATTCTAATATAAGGCTTTGGAGCTCTGAAGAACTAGAATGGCACAAGCTACAGATTTGGAATTCATTAGCATTGAGGAGAAAATCAGTTTCACACAGTGAAGGACATCTCCCAGGAAATAATCGAAGTAAAAATCATAGAGAATTTCTGTTTTATCCACTGCCATATCCTCAGCACAGAGTCTAGTACAGAGGAAGTCCTGAGTAACAGTTAGAGGGAAAGATGGATAGATGGATGGAGGGATGGATGGACAGATGGACGGGTGAATGGAAAGGAAACCAAAATCCTGGATGGTGTTCTTGCAGGAGGAAGGGAGACTAGATGATTTGGAAAAATTTTAGCCTTGGCCTGGATTGGAATGTTTCTGAGAGTCCCAGCCCACACGAGTAAACACTGCTATAGGATTCCTTATTTCCCAAGGCACTCTTCAGGTTTTGGAAACAGAAGCAATTCCCTGTGGATTGGCTTATAAGCAGAGAGACTTGGGAGTCTTTAGAGGAAGCAAACTGTGCCCTGGAATCATCATTCCTCCACCAGCCTTGATCAGTTCTGCACGTCTCCCCTGTAATATTCTTGCAATTACCTGTGTCCTTGCACATGTCTCTGCTCTCTCCTAACTGGATGCAGTGAAGCAAAACCAAGACACATTCAAGCAGCAATAAATACACTGCAGGCTTGAGATGGAAAATGAAATTAGTATTCAAGATAAGTATTTCATCTAGGAGGAAGAATATAAGAACATAATGGCTCTATCATTATGACTTCGCAGTATTGTTCAGTGAACACTACACTGCCAAGGCAGTGTGTGGCAAAAATTGCATTCAATCTAAAGCTCCACTGAACACACAGCCCCACTGAAATTGGGCGAGGTTAGGCTTAGTGAGCAGAGGAACATTCAGTGGCCAGGAGAGGAAAAGGAATTATCTTTTCTTTCTTTTTTCTTTTTTTGAAATTTAAAGAAAAAAAATAATTGAAGATTTGAAAAATAATTCCTAAAAGATTGACTTTTCCAGAAAACTGTAGCTACACAATGCATTGCGTTTATCATGTTAAAACATGCATAAGACAGAAATACAAAAAGCAAGAAACAAGCCACCATTCTTCAACAATTTGAGCAAAGATAAAATATCTAAGGAACAACATAGATGACTTGCAAAGGATGGGCTCTTTAAGCACCATTAAAAAAAAGAAGAAGAAGAAGAAAGGGGCACAGATGGTTGAGCGTGTTCAGTTATATACACTGAATTGAACCTTTGGCTCTCGGAATCAGAGCATTTTGTCATCTAGCATTAACATATATTATAAAATATTCGTAGTGTCAAAGGAACAGAACCACCAGAATTCAAAAGCAGCTTTGTCAACTAGGCAAGCGCTCTACCTACAGCATGTCTCTCTGTTGTCCATCATTGATACACTGGTAACAACTTTGAAATTAAAAAAAAAAGGAAAGAAAGAAAGGAAAAAGGAGCAGTAACCCCTTTTCTTTTCTCTGTTTAAAATCAAACAGAAAACACACATCAATTCTGTTATACACGAACATCTTCAAAGTACATCATTTGTACAAGAGAAGGACTAAGAACAAAAATGTGTTTACAGAGATCCAAACACGAGTGAGTGAAGAAGGCCTCCTCACACTGCTTTCCGATGGTACTCAGGAGGAGCCACTTCATAATCACGGGCACTAAACAAAGTTGCAGAACTCTTTGCCAGGTACTTGAAGAAATCATGAAGATAGTTCAGTAATTAAGCAAGACTCTTCTTATCCGGAGGTGTATAGGCCAACATTGCTCCAATTCGTACAAATAATCTCAGTAGATGTGGTGCTCCACACACCAGGGACATGGATGCATCAGGATGATCGGCAAGAATTTCAGCATTCTGTGGTCTCTCAAATTTGTAGAGCAGTTGAGTGCCCAACATTACATTGAAGTATTCTTTCATTCCTGCCACAACTTCATTAAGAGCATACTCTTTATTGTCTGTGTTTCCTCGAGATTTCTTGTAATTTGCATAATCCTCCAGAATGGAATCCACATTCTTTTTTGCAGGAAGATAAAAGAGCTGTTTTTGTCTGGTAATTAAGTCCCCGGCATCAACAAGCCATGGTTTTAGCTCTTCAGGAATCTTTACTTTAACTTCAACCCTGTTGAGGTGTCTCACTGGTACTACCACCATCTCCATTTCCAGGTGTTTTCTGTTTGTTCTTTTTTGTTTTCACTTCAACATTTTTCTGCTGCAGACCAGATGTCTTCTTTCCTGGAGCTGCCCCTCTCATCTTCCCTTCTGCATACTGCTCCTTGTTGGCTTTTTGGAGTTCTCACTGTTTCTGCAGATTGGTGTCCATTTACTTGAGTACTCTGCTCTCTGGAACCCATTCATCCCAATTTTTATTCCAACCACTGTAATGGATAAAGTATTTCACTTGTTTGTCCTTTATGGCAACCTTAAGGCACTTTGCTTCATAAAGAAGAGGCCCATGAAAGCATAGCACTCGCTCACCCTCCTGGAATTTTGGCTTCGGGTCCTGCTTGGGTGCCTTTATAAGTGATTCACAGTCTCCTCCTTCTCCCACCACCCCCGACTACCGCCCCCTACTCTCTACCCCACCCAACTTCACGTCAGATGTGCCATCAGCCACAGCCAGCTCTACATCCTAGGAATTGTCTTTTCTTTGACCTTCAAAAGAACTATTAAGTAAGAGAAGGAACCAGGAAAGGCAGCCTGTTGCAGCTGAGGAAAGTCAGCTGGTTTCAGGTCCTGGCTTCCTGCTGTAATTATTAACTGTGTACCATTGAATCTTATCCAAGCCTAATGTCCTCCTGTGTACAATGGAGATATAAAATCTCCATTGCACGCTTCAGAGAGCTGTTGTAAGAATTAAGTGAGAGACTGTAAGCGGTAGCTTGGCCTCTGTTTTCTCCTTCTGCCTTCCACACCACTTTGTTAGCTTCCTTAGCTGACTGCTCATCAGCTGAAATTGCACACCTGTCTCCCTCTCTCCAGGAGACTGAGAAATTAGGAAACACAGGAACTCTACCTTTCTCTTCATCCTCTATACCTCATGCTGTATCTGTTACATATTTGTTAATTGGATGATGGGTCAGACCAAGTGGCCAAATGAATTTTTGAACACTCCATGTTATATAAATGAGTGGAGTTTTATGACTGTAATATGTACCTTGGAAACTGCATCACCATTCCTTCATTTTTATTATAATCATGTTATATGATCTCTAATTGCTTTTCTCTTTTTTTTAAAGAGAGAAGGACAGAGAGAGAGAGAGAGAGAGAATTTTTTTATGTGTCTTCCTTTGCTCTGACACTTTGTTGTGTATGTGGTGCTGGGGTTTGAACTCACATACTTGCACATGCCAGGCAAGCGCCGTAACCACTGAGCCACAGCTCCATTCCCTCTAATTACTTTTCTGATGGGATAGAATCCCAAGACTCTGTCTACAAGCTTTACAGTTTGAATTTGTAGCCTTAAGAGGAGGTATTGTGATAATGGTGTTGGATATGAACCACCATCACCTCCACCTTATCATAACCAATTTTTCAAAACTTCTAAGACATTGTTCTGTAATTGTGTGCAAGGTAGAAAAATGGGGAAAGTAAATGGATCTGCATTATTGTAGAACTCTGTGCCATACTACCTCGCCTTTAGAGTGAGTTGCCAGTATATCTACACATTATGAAAAAATGAATATCTGTATGTATGTACACTGCAGAAAAATGAATTATAAAAAGATGATGACAAATATTTAAGGGTATGTAAATGCTACATACCCTAATTTGATCATTCCACCTTGTATACCTGTATCAGATTATCACATTGTACCCCATAAATAGGTACAATTAAAAATAAAAAATTTAGAAGATGATTTTTCACAGTGTCTATCATTGTCAATAGGAGTAAAGATGCTGTCTGTCACTCATAAGACACTAATGAAATGCATCGTGGAAATTCTTAATTCATGGTGTTAGAAACTTGAGTGTCCATACAAAATAACTCAGGTATGTCTATTTGAGCTCAAAGACCAATCAGGAAAATCATGTGTGTTTTATATGCTAAGAAAAGAAGAAATTATAAATTATCCTAAATGTATTTTAGAACCATGTAAATCATAATATTTAGAAGGAAACCAAGGAACTTAAAAAGATGTCATCTTCTGAACTGAAGATTCTCAAACTTTAGTGATACAAAATTCTTATTGAATTGGAAGTCTAGTTGAATCTGGGAGGATCTACAGGTACCCTAAATCATTTCTGGGATATTTTAGGAGTTTGTTCAGTCACTGAAATGGGAAGATGATTGACTTCTTTTGGTTGAACAAGACTGAAGTCAGAGGAAACAAGTTTCTTATTTGGTGTACACTGAAACAACCAGGATGGTAAACAGACTCCAGCAGGACCCATGAGAAAGGGTGAGGAGAAATAAGGATGCCTAACCTGAAGAAGACGTAAGCACTGGGCGTAAAGCACACTTCAAATACTCGGATTGGAGGATTGGATTTGTTCCATGAAAAACAGGGCAACAGCTTTAGGCCCCATATGTGGAAGGACCTTTTAAGAGTCAAGCTTCTCATCCACGGAATCATCAAGTCTGGATGCCACCTTGGACTGCCTCAAGGAATCCAAGCATCGGATGAGCAGAGACAGAGAAGACTGATACTGCTGATATGACACCTGGGCGGCCGATGCTACTGATATGAGTATTTTGCCATAGCTAGCCCTACTGTGTATAGCCAGAGGCCAATTGGATGAAGGTAGGGTGTGCTCCATCCGAAATGTGATAGTAGTCATGTCAGTCATTGCATGGAAATGCCTAGAGACAGACTAGTCCTCAAAGAAATGGAACAGTGAACCCTAAAGAAACATAAATTCTCTCTCTCTCTCTCTCTCTCTCTCTCTGCCCTATATTTGCAGAGAGACCATGCATGAGCATGAGCATACCTAATGAAATGGGCAGAATAATGGGGTAGGGGGAGAGTCCAAGAGGGTCAACACCTGGATACCAAGTGGACCACATGTGTTGGTGGGAGGTTACTTCTAATTTGTATTATAGATATGAATAAAGATTGCTTAAAATTTTGTGGAACTATTTTGAAGGTATTCTCATACATTGTTAGTCACCAGAAAAACAAAAGCTATTGATTTTTTTAACTATTCAAATTAAGAATGTTCATTCTAAATTCTCTTCCCACACCCCCATCATCTCTACTGCTCATTCCTCCCCATTTGTGTTCACATATAGAGGTAGGAAAGCTGAGATTTAAACCAGGTTTCTTGATCCAGAGTCTTAGGTCCTATCTTCTACCACCTTCCAAAGTTAACAATAACAAAAAATGTGTAGTGTTTGTTTTTTTTTTTTAAACTAGAATTATTTTTCTTAAATAGTCTTTCTAATGTTTTATAATGTGGAAAGATACTTGAGTTTGCAAGAAGTTTTCTACATACAAATATCTAGAATTGTCTTTTTAAAAAATGATTCACGTGTCAATTTTAATTGTGGTGATAAAAACAAATAAATACGGTAGAAGGAGGGGCCACTGTGAGAAACAGACCTAATGAACAGATTCTTGTATTAAATACTTCACATTTTGCCCAAAACTTTCCCCACTCCAGATCATTCAAAGATAATATTTTTGAGACACAAAAGCATTTGAATATGAAATTATACTTCTGAGCAAGGAAGTCTCATTATCAATTTCATGTAGTTTAATGACCAGTCTGTGTTGTTCAGAGTTGATTTACAATTCTTATTGTCTTATAATAGATTGTCAAAATGCATTTGTTTGATTTGTCAGGGTAATTTAAAACCACAGTTAAATCAAAAATCAAGACAGCAAAGGTGGAGCAGAGTAATTTTGAACAATTGGACCATTATATTAATTTAATTAGGAGGGAAAGGATGAAGTAGTCACTGTTGGTCTTTCAAAATATGTTCCAGATGTGATCCATATTCAAGAGATGGCAGAATTGTCTTCCTGATTCCTCAAATTGAGAATAATTTTAAGACCAACTAAAAATCTTGCTTGTACTTCACTGTTCTTTAAAAAAGAATAACTTTGCAAGAATAGCCTTTTATTATTTTTTCAATGTGTTGGGGAACAAAAACCTAGGGCCTCAAGCATACTAAGCAAGTGCTGAAACACTGAGCTATTCCCCCAGTCCAAGAATAATCTTAAATCTTTTCCAAATTTTAGTTTTCTATGAGCTCCAAGGATACTATGATTTTGGTCTAACTCATTCAGAATGATTTTGAATACAATTAAGAACTTTTATCTCCTGTGTTCTTATTCCGGTCTTATCTCCCACAGGCTATTTGATGCATGAATTTCACAAGTTTTGGATTGAAGAGGATCCCATGGACATAATGGAATTTAATCGTGTGAGGGAGAAATTCCGCAAGAGGATCATAAAACAGCTGCAAAACCCAGACATGGCGCTGTGCCCACATTTCGCTGCCTCCGAAGGTTTAATCAACATGTAGCTGCCCACGCTGGTTTTAATGGATACCCTGGAACACTGCCTCATCGTCGTGTTAGGTCTCTGCTTAGGTCACAGCCCACACTGAATGCACACAGTGATTATATGCATGCCTTTTGGTACAGTATTTTCATCTCTTGGTCGTAATTCCAAAATCCCCGAATATCTCTATTTCTGGACTGTTCTCCAGTGACTGCTCATAGTATGGCATTATGCAGTGTTACTCCTTGCCTTGACACCCAGCTATGGGAAGAGTTTTCTATTTTTTTAAATTTTTTTCCTCCCCCTCATAACTCAACATTAAAGACTTGTATTTCACCAGATGTATTTTGTACGTAAGAGGTTCAGCTGAATCTTGTTCTGTGAAAGCCTTTTAATTTACTGATATGTTTCGTGACTACTGCTACTAACTTTTCAAGCCAGGTTCATGCTTGGACCTCATTCTGAAAAAGTGTAAGACTTTAACATAAGACAGACAGATACATGAGAAGCCAAACTCTTGCTGCAAACATAACCTATGCTTCACAAAAATGCAATGAGGCTTACAAGAGCAACTTCTTAGGCAGGAGCTGTTTTGTGTGAACTCCTGCAGAATTATATTGTAACTTATGCCCAGTTGCAATTGTGTCATTGTCATCTGGCTAGCAAATCATTTAATTCTCATAATTTCACGGGCTTGGATGTCTAAAGTCAGCTCATTTGAAAAGCTGAAAAAGGTTTTTGCACTGCCTGCCTCTTCTTGCTGCGCCCAGTCACGCACTAGCACTGTTCTGATCCAAGCGTCTTTGCTTGGGGAACTGAGTGCTGACTGGTTTGTTTTCTATGTCAATCGGGCAATATTAAAAAACAATTTGCAAGAAAATGTGTTGCAAGAAAGAAACCTAAGCTATGTCATTCTGCAATATTTCTTGAAAATAATGACCTTATTGGTGGAATAAGTAAATTGCCTGGAAAGAGAAAAGTCAAGTCATTCCAAAACTGCTAAAAATCATTTCAAAAAAATGTGATTTAGTTTGGAATTATGAATGTAGTCTGTTGAATAGTATTTACCATGGCATTTCATACCCATGGTATTTTATACTTTCGGACTATCAATTTTAGTATTATTAGATGTTTGTGTAATCACTTGCTTATTTAAACAAATTTTGAGTACTGCCTAACTGTCATATATATGAATAAATTACATGCCATTCTACTGTAACAGAGTGGATTTCATTTTAATAATTTTTGTGCTCCTACAGCTACTGCATATGCAAATAAGTGAGTGGGTAGAATGTCAAAGACAGATGACCTGGAACTGATTGTGAATCATCCTGTCGTTCGGATTAACTAGGTGTGAGTTAGAATGTGTTATGGCTGAAAGACTTCTTTGAGCTCAAGGCCTGATGGTGCTTTAATGAAAGAATAAGATTCAACATTTTCTTCCTTGCTTCCTATAACATCTGGCTTGGCCACTGCTAGACAGCTGAGGAAGAAGAAACATTAACTGCCCTTGTTTCCTTGGCTGTTCTAGTTCCTCTGGGATTGTGTCCTCCCTCCCTTCCAGTCCTGCACATGGTGGCAGCATCTTGCATTGCCTCTGTTACAGCCCTGTGCCCCTTCTTAGAAAGCAGAGGGGGAGGCCTTGGTTCACATGTGATGCCTCTCATGAGTAATGACAAGAACGTGTGTTCCTCTCGGGGGTAAGTGAGAAATGGCCAGCCTAGTAAGCGGCCTGTCTTGAGAATGTTCAATGCCTCTGCAGCTGCAGCTGTTGGAATTGAAAGCAGTGTTGCATGCACAGCTTGACCTTTGTCAGCCTCATGTGGGCACTGTCCCTTTCTATCCACTGCGGTGTCAACACCGTGGCTTGATAGTATGTGACACTTACACCAGCTCCTGTCTCCTCTGTTCAGGTAGAGATAGATGACATTAACAAAGCCAAGAGCTTCCCCTCCCCGCTCCTTTAATGCTTTCTCCCCCTCGTATTTTAGCATGGTTGCACAGTTTTGAACAAACTCTGCCAGCTCCTTCTAGTTCTGAGTATTATTAGATTTCTCATTCGCACCTCTTTGTGGTGATGCATGCTACCCAGTAACACAAAGTAAGGTGAGAAAACGAAGAGAAGCCTCCAAAAGCACCAGAAATGTGGGTGTGTGTATGTGTGTGTGCATGTGTTTCCCGAGTATTTTTAGCTTGATTATATTTATTCCATTGAACCAGGATTGACCACATAAAATGTAAATTGTGTAGCAAGCTTCTTTCAAGTTTTTCAAAACACTGCTTGCTGTGATAAAAATATATTCCAGCTTGGACTACAGGAAAGGAAAAAAACTTTTCTTTTTTGAAGCACCATTTCTGGAACTTGAGACTTCAACGTGACTTTCTTTCTCACAATACTTGATATTTTATTGTAGTGCAAAAAAGTTTTCATCTCTGCTGTATTTGAAAAAAGGCTTAAATACGCACCAACCCCAAAAGACAGAATGAACCTTGTGATACATATTCGAAGCCAGGGCACTTTTGAGAGAGAGAGATGATGCTCTTAATTTCTTTAGTACAAGGTAAACTGAGGCAGTTTAAGAAACTGTGATATTAGGTGACCACAGTAGACCAAGAGACAAATGTAAGTAAGAATTGCCCACCCACAACTCAATTAGGCAAATACAACCCATTTTTTTTTCACCTTGTGACCTCTAGCAAGAGAAGTATATCATAGATCCTATGCCAAATCATAGAGAACTTTCCAAGGTATGGGCTTGGTCTGTGCTCAGAATTCCAGCTGCAAAGACTGTGCCTAAATTAGTGATGGAGAAATAAAACCCTGTATTCCAATTCCATGGCTATAAATTTAGTTGATCCATAAACATATGGAACCAGATCCAAATTGGGAGTGAGGGCTGGACCAGAGTTGGTACAACATGGGAGCAGAGGATGGGAGATGATGTAGAGAAGAGGAAGGCGATAGACAAGGAGGGCTGAAATTCTCAGCTCAGTGAGCCCATGTCCACATGTAGGCAACTGAGCCACAGTGACATATGCTCTATCAAAGCAATGCTTCTGGGGCTGGAGCAGTGGCTCAGCAGTTAAGGCGCTTGCCTGGCCTTCGCAAGGACACAAGTTCGAACTCCAGCATCACATACACAACGAAGAGTCAGAGCAACAACAATAAAGCAATGCTTCTATTTCCAGGGTGCTTAACAGGGGTGGCTGCCTTAATCTAGAGACAAATGGTAGGAAAGCAGAACAGAGAATGCATCATATCCTAGAAAAAGGAAAAGTCGCTGGCATGGGTTCCATTTCAAGAACTAACATTAGTGAGCTCTAGTATCATGTCCTAGGACTAGCAGCCCTTACCTTGTATTATTTCATCTCCTGAAAACCTATGAAATCAAATGGTTTTTGTTTGCTTTCTTGCTTTGCTTTCATTCTTCTTCCTTTCTTTCTCTCATACTACTGGGAATTGAACTCAGGGTGCTGTACCACTGAGCTACAGTCCCAGTCCTTATTATTTTTTTAAATTTTGAGGCAGGGCCTCACCAAATTGCCAAGGCTGATCTCAAATCTGAGATCCTCCTGCCTCAGCCTCCAAATTTGCTGGGATTACAGATGTGCACCCGTGCTTGCTTCTCTTCACAAGCAGGCTTAGAGAATTTAAATACATTGCTAAAGGTTTCAAGAGAAAGAAGTGAAGCTAGATAGACCTTGAGACAAAAGGTCTTAAGCCCAGACATCTAATCATTATACTATCCACATAACTGGAATCCCTCTGTACTGTCAGGGGACCAATAAATTATAAACACCCATAGGCGCAGGCGCGCGCACGCGCACGCACACCCTGCCCCTGAGCAACATGTGTTAATGAACATTTCTTGCTCAGATGACTGCAGGGTGAATTCATACCTACAAATCACAAATGCTGCTTTATTGTCCCTCAGGACTTCCCACTTTTTTTTTTAAGAGAGAGAGAGAGAGAGGTGAAGAGAGAATCAACTATTTTTTCATCTGGGCTCTGTTTTTCTGATACTTAGTTGTGTATGTGGTGCTAGGGTTCCAACCCATGTCTTGCACATGCCAGGCAAGTGCTATAACCGCTGAGCCACCACTCCAGCCCCTACTTTTTTTAAATCAGAATTTCCTTCCCTTGATATATAACAATTTTGACAGCACTTTAAGCTCTTTCTCCTGGTCCTTGCCTCCCCAGGGAAGGGGAGGGGGTGGCTGGATACCTCCTTCCTGCTCCCAGAGGGAAACTTCAGCAAGTTGAGTTTGCAGAGCCTGGGCTATGGCGTGCCCAAGCCAGATGCTACGGGGCATTTCTATGGAAAAAAGAAAAACATGGGGATTTAGGCAGGTGCACTCTTCATAAAGAAAGCCTCCCCAGTGTCCCATGAGGTGACCTCCAGAATGCTGCTGATCACAGACGCTAAGAGAAATTATGCTGTCCCCTAATTCCCTGGGATATTTCATGGAAACTCGGCAGAGATGGTAAGGATAAGGGTCAGGGCAAGGTTACGAGATCACAATGTTGGCTATTTTTATCTGTTATACACCTAGTACTGTGCTATGCTTTGGGAAAGACCACAGAGGACAAGTTCATTGCAACTAGGAAAGGGGAAAACAGATCACATTTGTGAAACTACAGTTAAATCCCCTCTGCGGTGCACGGGAAGGGGTCATTTTGTGATTACAACCCACTGCACATCAGTTCAGATGGATTCTGTAGCATTATGAGGCATGGGGTCTGGAAGAGGTTTTTTAGAGAAATTTCTGAAGCCAGGATCAGCAACAGAAGAAGGCATAAGTGCTTTCCACAGTCCCAAGGCTTGCCAGGGTCTGGATGCTTCACATCGCTGTGACCAAAACACCTGACAAGGCCAACTGAGAGGAAGGCAAGTTTATTTTGGGCTCAAGGTTTCAGAGATCTCAGTTAAAGATCAGCTGACTCCATCACTTTAGTCCCAAGAAGAGGCAGAACATCGTGGCAGACAGGTGGTGATAAAGGAAGGCTGTTCACCTCAGGGTGGCCAGGAAGCAGGGTTAGAGGGGAAGGAGCTACAGGGAAGATAAAACTTACAGAACACAACCCGGCCAGCCACATCACCCCTGCCTGCAGTTACCTCCCAGTTAGTTCATTCAAATCAAGATGGACAGATTGGATTATGGATCTCATAACCTAATCATTTCACCTCCTGCATTTACAGGAGCTTTAGGGGAGGACACCTCATATCCAAACCATAACATAGATATGAGTTCAGATGCAGAGAGCCATACCCCACTTGCTTTTCTTTCTTTTAGGGTAAGTAGGAAAGCAGCTGTGTCGGAGGGGTGATGAGCTAGGTAGGCTGGACCTAGCTGCCACCTGGTTGGAAGCCAATTGGAGCACCAGCAGCCCTGCACCCCAATCCTTGGAGTCCATGGGATGTTGCCCTCAGGGAGAAACTCTGGTTATAAAGGAAGCTAAGCCTGGGTGCAGCCTCTCTGCTGGGAGAGAGAGTAGTCTTCAGTGGCAGCTGGTGTCTAAAAAGCCCAGAGAGAGAACATTAGCTATTTTTTGACAAATCTTCTCACACCATACTTACATTTTTGATACATTAGCTCTTCTGTGCCAAGTGTATAGCAATTATAGAAAAATAGAGACATCAACAATCTTAAACTGTAGGATACCAAGAGTTACATAATCACTTTTTGGTCAAGTTTTATCTTTTCTGCAGAGCACATCAGCAAAAATCTAACAGTCAGAAGATCCATGTACTAGTGTATATGCAGCTGGCCTTCCTCAGGTCAAGGTCTGAACCTCTCTGACTTTGCCACTATCATCCATGACAAAATAATGGCAACTGCTCTTTAGGAGATTATGGTAAGGGTAAAAATAAAATAAGGTATTAATGAAATGTGCTTGGGAAACTACACATGTTTATGGTTTGGTTTTTTGTCCATTTGATTTTTGGCTAGGAGATCATTCTAAAAGAAAATTATAATATATGTCCTTATAGCTAGTGTCTCCATTAATTCAATTCAGCAAATATATATTGAAAACTTATTTTAGTACTGGGCAGCATGCCAAGCCTGGGGAAACAAAATATTGACCTTGGGGCCTTGGTCTCAGGGACCTCATAGTCTAGGGTCTTCTCAATATCTGGTCTTTGGACCCCCAGTAGAAATGAATAACCTCATCTCCCTCCTCAAACCGACTGAGAATCTTCATTTTAATATCCTTACCAGGTGATTTATGTGTACATTAACTTGGCAAGTGCTGCATTGGGGGTATTGATCTGGTTGCTCTCCACTGAAACCTGACAAGTTTTCGCCTCTGCTGTTAATGTTTTAGAAATTAATCAAACATAGCTTTTGTTTTCTCTTAACTTACTGTTAGTATAACTTGACCCTGTGCCTACCTCTAACAAAGAAAGACTGTGCATTATATTGTCCTCTCTAGATGTGCAAACAGAGTTAGCATAGAGGGGGATGGCCATCACCCTAGACACTGACCACAGAGGATGGGATATTTCCCTTGGGAAGCTTTCTATAATAACCAAAGAGGCTGCTGCTGCTGCCCCAGATACAGATTCCTGCTGATGGCCTCTCTCAAAGAGTTTCCTTCTTTCAAGGTGTTTATCAGATGGCCAGTTTCCTAGATGCCAGAGAAAACACACTTTTACATTTGTTAGCCAAAGTTTGCCTCTCTGTGAACAGACTCACCCCATTGTACCTTGGCAATGGTATTAGTTTGCTCAGGGCACCATAACAAAATAACAGACTGGGAGGCTTCAACCGCATTCTCACAGTTCTGGAGGCTGGAGGTCTGAGATGAGGGTGCAGCAGGGTCAGGTTGTGGTAAAGGCCGTCTTCCTGGCTTGCAGATGGCCAACCTCTCACTGTGGCCTTACCTTGCTGCGTGCATACGGAGACAGGAGGAGAGGGAGAAAGAGATCCTTTCTTGTGAGGCCACCATTTCCATTAGATTAGGGACCCACATTTGACCTTAATTTCCTCCAAATACCTATTTCCAACACAACTTATTGGATATTAGGACTTTAACACAATTCAGTTCATTAAAGTGACTATTTATGGAAGTTATTTTTGAAACCTTGGGCTCCCTAGAAGGAATCCAGGAACTTAAAGGTACCAATACAACCCAAATAATGCAACTCTGAGGGTTCAACTGTCCCAACCTTATTTTAAGAGAGGAACAAAACATTTGCAGAACAAGGTAGAATCCATCCTTAAATAAGCCAAAGAATCTCACACGGAGTAATAACAATCTGAACCTTTTCTCATGATGTAGAATAAAAATGAGGAACTTAAATCAATTTTAAATAGTAGCCAATTACAAGAAAGCTACTTAAATGCCCTTATGAAGCTGTAGATTTGAGGTTACCTTGTATCCTTATCATAAGCCACATAGCTAGTTTCTTGGCTGGATGTATTTTTCCCTGCCCATTCTTACCAATTTAAGTCCTGACCCTATTTAAATACAAACACAAATGAAGAAACTACGCAAATATGAAGAGTTCTCTCTTTAAAAATTACTGCCATTTACAGAAATGTAAGGATACATGGACCATCTAAATAAGGTGTATTTAAAATACCACTAATTTTCTGTGGGCTTATTTGTTTTTATGGATTAACACTCTTAATTACATTAATTAGGGGTTTCCCAGCTTTTGAAAGAATGTTTTATTAAACTTAAGAATGTATTTCTTACAACATGCAGTTTAAGTAATAAAATAAAACAATCTCATCTACCCTTCATTCATTCCGTTTCCCCCAGTGATGTCTTGCATAACCACAATGACACCCAGGAAATTGACATTGATACAATCCAGCTGTCTTATTCAGATTTCATCAGATTTGCAGGTTCTAATTGGGAAGCATGTGTGTTTGAGTGTGTTTAGTTCTATGCAATTTTGTCATGTTAGTAAATTCATACAATCATCATCACCATCAATATTTAGAACAGTTCCAGTACCATATGAAAGCTTTGTGCTGCCCTTTTATAACTATATCCATCTTCCTCCTACAATCCCTGTTTCTAAGCCCTGGCAACCTTTAATGTGTTCTCCATTTCTGTTTGATCATTTCAAGAATGTTATAAAAGGTAGTTGGGTATGGTGGTACAATTCCTGAAATCCCAGTGACTCAGAAAATTGAGACAGGAGGCTGAGATAGGAGGATCACAAGTTTGAGGCCAACCTGGGCAACTAACTAAGACCCTGTCTCAAAATTTTGTTAAAAAAATGGGGATCTAGCTCAGTGGTACAGCATCCTTGGGTTCAATACCAAATTCCCTGATAGGTACATAGGGATATGTCATTGTGGTTTTAATGTGCATTTATCTACTAACAAAGGATTTTGAACCATTTTTCACGTGTTTATTTGCCATTTTATATCTGTTCATGTTTTTGGTCATTTGCTAAGTGAATTGTTTGGAAAATTTTAAGAGTTCTTTACATATATGTATGTGATACTAATCCTTTATCAGGTATTCAGTTTGCAATATTTCCCCTCAGTCTATAGTCTCTTTTCATCTTCTTAATGGAGTCTTTCTCAAACAAAATGTTTCAAATATGATGAAGCCAATATTTCAATTTACCTCTTATGAATCATGTTTTTGGTGTCAATTCTAAGATTTTTTTTGTGTGTGTGTGATACTGGGAATCAAACACAGGACCTAGCACATGCTAGCTAGGCAAGCACTGTACCGCTGAATTATATCCCTGATAGCTTTGTTTTTGTTTGTTGGTTGGTTGGATTAACGTGTTTGTTTTGATATAGAATCTCACTATGTTGCCAGGCTGGCCTCAATCTTGCCATCCTCTTCCCTCAGCCAACTGAGTAGCTGAGAATACAAGTACGCACCCACTGCCTGGCTAAATTCAAGACCTCTTTACTCAGTCCTAAGTCCTGAAGATTGTCTGTTTTCTAAAAGTTTTATAGTTTCATGTTATACCTTTAAATCAGTGATATATTTTGAGCTAATTCTGCATGAAGTACGAGATTTGGGTCAAGGCTTTTTCCTATGTATGCTTTATTGCTCTTGCACCATTACTTCCTCCACTAAATTTCTTTTGCACCTTTGCCAAAAATCACATGGACATACTTATGTGAGTACTTTGGGTATTTTAAAAAATCACTTTATCTTTGTAGTCTTTAGTTCTTGTCTGGAGAATGATAGCTCATTCATAAAATAATTATAATTATTGATGTTCTGCTGTGAGGCAGACTGTGGGCTTGGTACACTTCTTATCAGTCTAAACCAATACATCATGATACAACAAGGATTATAATTGAGATGGTTGTGTACAGAGGGCTTTGAAGCACCACTTGTGGCTGGGGGTGAGAGTTAAGTAGCTTCCCAGGAAGGGGATAGCTTAACACAAGCCTTAAAAGAGCTGCAGGAAACTCTAAGTCCTGCAGCGACTGGTAGGCATTCCCTAATATTCACCAAAAATTCTCTCATAGTAATAGAAACCTGTAATTTTGAGCTGAAGCCCATTGCTGGCCAGAAAAAAAGATTTGTATTTCCTGACTTGACTTGCAACTAGGTATGAGTGACTAATTCTGGCTAACAGGAAGTGGACATGTTGTTGAAAGCTTCAATGGATATTCCATTACAGATATGTTCCCCCTGCTGTTGTAAACCAGATGTGGTATTTGCTGTCTTGAACCTTAAACAGAAGAGCCACCTGCTGTGGCTAGTGGTGAGCTAGAAGTAGCCTAGTTCCCTGAGGACCTCAGCAAACCTCCAAGCCTTGAACTGTCTTCCTCTAGACTTAAATGTAGGCGTGAAATTAACCCTCTTGCTTAAGCTACCATTATTTCTTTAGGCCTCTTTCATTTATACCTAGGCCTAATCCTGACTAATCTACCAAGAGACGTACATGGCACATCCAGAGAACACGTGAGCTCAGAATGGCTGGAGCACAGGTGCTTGCTAGTACAACTAGAAACAAAACAGGGGCCAGAGACAAAGGCAGGGGCCAGGTCAATGAGGGTGTTGTATACCAGGTCTGCCTATGCTCAGGGGCACAGATCTCTCATTCAAAATCTGTGGGGGGCTGCATTGCCCCCCGGAGCCGATCAGGAGGAGGGTGAGTGCCAACGGCTGGAACCCGGGTCCCCCCTCGTCCGGGGACCCCTTCCCTCCCAGCCGGGGAAACGAGGCAACCACACGCAGCTGATGGCAGCTCAGAATCCGTTTATTACTAAGGCACACGGGTTTTTATAGAGGAGGAGGGGAGACAGTCAAGGAATCAATAATCCTTCTAAGGGAGTTGCCAGGTGTTATGTAGATTTCAGTACAGACATAAAAACTAGGGTACAGACAAAAACTAGCGAGTAACCTGTCGTTAAGACATTTTAACCCACCCTAATCTTTAACAAAGCACGACCTAGCAGCCCTTTCAGAAGGAGCTTATGCAAATAGTCATAAGATCACACTAGGGCGGCTGATGAAATGGAGATGAAGGTCAGACCCCAATAATTGTCACGCGGTCACTCTAGGGCAGCTGATGAAATAGAATGAAGGTCAGACTCCAACAAAAATCTTCCCCCGAGGAAGGCTGCGGGATACGCACATACCCAGATGTGTTCTCCAACAAGCCTTTTGATGGCAAGCTTGGCCTTGGTACTGTGCTGGAGCACAACATCTCCTGGGGCTCTGCTGGGCAGCTCTGCTTCAGCAGCTGTTGTCACAGCTGTGGGGCACGAGAAGATTGTGACAGATCCTCTGAGCCCCCTTGGTCACTAGGATGCTCCAACAACACTGCTTCTAGCTATAGCCTCACTAAAGATGTTGAGGAGACAGTGCCTTGATACTGGCCCGAACTCCCCTCTGTCAGGGAGAACTCAGGACCAGATGGGATTTCAGACACCATTACACCCTCTTCATATTTCTCCTGGGGCCAAAGCACAAAAACTTCTTCTCTCACACTTGAAATCCATTCTCTCTCTCTCTCTCTCTCTCACACACACACACACACACACACACAGAGCTCCCACAAACAGACTACTTAACCCACTTCACACACGCACATGCACACCAGTACATGCACAGCCCAGTGGCCATCAATGGGTATGACGTAGTCAGATTTGCATTTAAGAAATTCCCTCTGCTTCCTACTTGAAGAACAGCTTGAAAGGCAGCATAAGAAACAAATAGAACTGTGGTGCTACAACAAGAAATTCTGGGGTCCTGAACCAAAGAAACTGAGTGAATACGATTGTATATCCATCCTGTCCCCTCAGAGAGGAGGGAATTTATTTGAGCAGTACAAACTACACGAGAGCAATAGAATTTGGTAACTGGTGGTTGGAGAGGTGCAATATATGGAGGAGTATAGGATATAGAGGATAATTTCTGGCACTAGATGACTTAAGTTATTAGTAATGGTAATAGGAACAGCCACCAATCACCAAACACCATTTCTATGCTATTCTTTCAGTCAAGTGCTTTATATGCGTTGTTTCACTGAACCTTAAAACTAACTCTGAAGTATATTAATTTGTTTTAAGAGAGAGAAAGGAGAATCAATTTTATTTAGTTCTTCATGTGGCTTTCATTGCTCCAACACATCATTGTGTACGTGGTGCTCGGGTATGAATCTGCATCCTCATGTGTGCTGTAACTGCTGAGCCACTACTTCAGCCCCTGGATTATATTGTTTTTATCCATAATTCATATATAGGGAAACTGGGGCAAAGAAAAGCTGAGTGCTTTGCTCAAAGTTTTTCAGCTAGAAACTGGCAAGAATATATTGCAAACCCAACTTCTTTTAATTCCTCCAGGTCTTTGTTATACAACCAGACTGACCCTACCAGTTAGGCAGTTAAATTCTATGTTTTTTGGAAAAATAATTGAAAGAAAATATGTTAAAATGGTAATTTTGGGTAATAGAATTACAAGTTATTTTATTTTATGTGTCTTATTTTTTCATATTTTCTTCCATCAGTATGGATGGTATCTACAATCTTTAAAATTTTTTCATTTAAATAATAAAATAATACTCTGATAAAGAAAGAATAGCTTTAACAGCCAACATGCATGCATGTTCCTTGGTAAAGAAGAAGTAACTATCTTCAACAATCAGGCCCATGTTGCTGCCAGGAGTGGGGCCAAACCTAATGATATCCCCAATAAAAGTCTTGGCAGACAGGAGCCCTCTGGTCTGGTACTCACCAGGAACCTCCTTTTGCTCAGCCATTACCTTGAGAGACCACTGGGTTTGGGTTTGGGGTTTTGGGGGGACGTTTTTATCAGTAATAATTTGAGACACCAAAGCAAAAATTCCAGACAACGCATGCCTGCCAACACTTTATAACTCTCTGAATAATGACCATGAATATTTCTGTTTTGTTATCACTGCTAAAAGGAATGACAGTTTCAGCACAAGTGACCACATTCATTGTCCATCTCACTGCTCAACCCTGAATATTCTGCGTTTCCTCCCACTCACAGCCTGAAGCAGACTGTCTCATGGTCCAGTTACATAGATGGAAAATCCCTTGAAGAAATATTCACCTCCCCTATTCCTCTGCAACCCAAGAGCTGGATAGCCATGCATTCTTTATCTACTCATCGCAAATCTTCACGGAAGGCATGCCACACACCAGGTATTTCACTAGGTTCCAGGGTACCAAGATGAATAAAACACACTCTTTGCCTGCAAGCCAAGCTGGGAGGTAGACACAAATAGTGCATTGGCCTACAGCGAGGCAACTGCAATGGTTGTTGCTGAACCTTGGGTGCTGTAGGAGAAGCCACTCCCAGGGATAATGTCAGCAAAGGGATGAAGGTGAGAAAGAGCAGAGTCCAGACAGAGTTGCAAGCCACTCAGTGTTGTCAGACAGCAGGGAACATGGGGTAAGAATGGCGATGAGATGGCAATGGTCTTCAATGCTTTGTTAAAGCATTCACCAAAGGACGAATCTGAAGCATTGAAAAATATGCTGCAGGGGCAGCCGTTACAGTGCTTGTGTGGCATGCACAAGGACGGGGGTTTGAACCCCCAGCACCATGTACACAACGAAATGTCAGAGCAATGAGAGCCGCATGAAAATGTAAATAAAATTGATTCTCTTTCCCTCTCTCTCTCTCTTAAAAAAGAAAACAAGATGCAAGAAAGCTGAGTAGAATAGAGGGACAGGAATGGGGGGAGGAAGGAGGGTAGGAAAAGGGGAAGTTCTGGGGGCTGAATTGGAGAAAATTATATTCTCTGCTTTTATAATTTTGTAAAAATGAATCCTAATGTTATGCATAACTAGAAAGAACCAACAAAAAAAGTTAGAAAAAAATAAGTCTGCAAGATGTTTGGGAGATTGATAATGCAATACAGGCAACAATTTATAGGGGCCCAAATGGGAAGTAAGGGTGCAGACTCAGAAAATATTTGGAAGAGTAAATCAGAAGGAACTGCTGGTACATAGCTAAAGAAGGAAGAGAGTGTCTGTTTGGAGGGCTGGGTAGATGGATCAGGGTATAGGAGAGGGAGAAGAAGGGGCCAATAAATTATAAAAAATGTAGATTTTATGGAAATTTGATCTATTTAAAATAAGGAATTTCCCCTTCAGGCTCTGGTTGCTTCTTTTCAGATGTTCATATTTTGCATTTGTGGTGCTGGGAAGTGAACCCAGGGCCTTAGCTTTTCCAGGCAAACACTCCCACTGAGCCACATCCCCAGCCCAAGTATTCAGATCTTCTTCTGGTCCCTAAATAAAGTTTTATCATTTTTTGCATGTAGGCTTCTCTTATTTCTCAATGGGTTAACCATTATAGTTTTGATTTTTACATTTTTTCCTGATTTTTTGTAAATGGACTCTTTTGACATCTTATTTTCTCGTTGATTGCAGCAGTTAGGATTCTTTTGGTTGCAAATGACAGAAAAACCGACTCAAATTGGCATAAACAAGTAAGTCACATATTGAGTTTTTATTATTGAAAAAGGCGCTGTATCGGAGAAGGAAGATGGCCGTTATCCCAGCGACACTGACCTGGTGAAGGTCCCGAGAGTCAGCTCAAGCTGCACATCAGCACGTGGATTCCCACGGTAGGACGATTTTCCCAGAACTGGCAAACATAACCTCCTGCTAATTCTTTAACCCCAAAAGAAAAGTGAAGAGCATTAACCAAAAAAAAAAAAAAAAAAAACAAAACAAAAAACGAGGAAGCTGGTGCCAAATGCGTGGCCACCCCCACACCCAGTGGGAGTGGAACTTCCTCAAAGGGGACCAAGCTACCCCTAATCAGATCCCCTAATCTGGCCTCCAACTCCCTAATTGGACTGCTCTTCATATATATGAACTCGGATTTAAGTCCGGATACTTTTTCTCCTCAATAGCAAATTTACACCAGGTCCTGCGAGCTGTGGCAGCAGCAGCGTGCTTGCCGGGGGGCGAAGCGACCTGCCCAGCGAAACACGCTGTCGGCCTCTCCGCGCCAGGCAAAGGTTTGCAACCAGAAACACAGGAAGGTTCTGAATTTCATGACCAAGCACCACTGCGAACTGACTGCTCATTGCTTTGCCTAGTCTTCCAGAAAGCGCTGGGGAGAGATTGCTACCAAACTAGTCCGCGGCCCGTCGCCATTGTGACGTGTCCCTGAGGGGGGGGCGAGTCTTCCACCCCTAGCCCCTGCGTGTAACCGGCTGCAAGAAGCTTTGAATATCTGGGGCAACCTGGGTTTCAATTAAGCCTCTGAGCTCCTCACATAACCAAGGCTGTGGAGTCCTGGGCACCTCAAGCAGGTCCCCTTCTAGTGCTTGTAACGGAGAATCACAAAATTCTAGAAAGACCTGGCCCTTTCCCTGAGGTCCTTAGCCAACAGCACTAAACAGCTCCTGAACCCTCTGGGCCTCAGGACACGCAGAGTGGGCCATCATTAATCCTGATGAAGCAAGACTCAGGCTAGCCACTCTGCTTGGATCAATCAGAGTCCCAAGGCCTCTTTAAAAGGAGCAACTCGACTACCTACAATTTCGGAGCCCCAGACCCA
>PVKS010009845.1:0-23158 GCA_004027875.1 Aplodontia rufa
TTTTTTCTTTTTGGTCTCCCTTTTCTGCAGATCATAATGGTCAAATAATGGATCTTACCAACCATTATGAGCTTCACCCCAGCTGGGGACTCATAACTTTTATTGTGGTCCATTATCTGGCCATTAGAGGCCACAAGTGTCCTCAGCACAATTGTGTAACATTTTGCTGAGGAAAAGGTGTGGAAACTGTGGAGGCAGCAGGTTTTCTAGTATCTGAAGCTATGGAAACTCCAAAACCTACTATATTGAGATCATTCATTTTACTTATGCTGAAAATTTTATAGTGTATGCCTCTTGGATAAAGTTTCCTTATCCAGCCCTGCCAGGAAGCCAAATATTCAACTCAGTGCTGGCATGAAAATGTCCGTTTTCTTTTTCTAGGAGCAGTCCTGATACGAAGCGGTTTTATTATAGCTATGTAACTTATGAGCACTAATTATCTTAGAAAATAAATTTTTGTTTCTTAGGTTTTTTAGACAGACACAGAAAAATGTACACTATATATATATATATATATATATATATATATATATATATACACACACACACACAGTTGAGTTGGGATATATGAATAAACCCATGATAACATCACCAAAATTAAGGTACTAAACATATCCATCATCTCCAAAAATTACCTTGTATTCTTTTGTGAGTTTGCTATTTGTTTTTGTAAGTACACTTAATTTGAGGTCATCTTAATATACTTTAAAGAGCACAATTCTGTTGTTAACCCTAGGTACCATGTTGTAAGAAGATCTTTAGAACTCAACGCATCTTGTACAACTGAAACCTCAAACCCTTGAGAAATACTTATCCTTTCTCCAGCATCTCGCACCTACCATTCTAATCTCTGCTTCAATACCTCATGGGAGTGGAATCACACAGTATTTCTCCCTGTGTGTCTGGATTATTTCACTTAGCATAGTGAATAGCAGGTTCATCCATGCTATTGCAAACAGCAGGATTTCTTTCTTTTTAAGACTGAGTAATATTCCATTGTAAATACACACCGTGTTTTCTTTCTCCATTCATCTCTTGAAAGACCTTTGAGTTGTTTCCATATCTTAGCTATTATGAATGATGCTGTAATGACCAGGAGAGTGCTGATATCTCTTTGAAATCCTGGTTTTAGGTCTTTTAGGTATATTCATAGAAGTGGGATTGTTGGATCATATCATATTTTTTAATTTTTAGAGGAACAACCATACTATTCCCTATAGTGACTGCACACTCCACATTCCCACCAACAGTATAGAAAGGTTCAAATATCTTCACATCCTCACTGATAGCTTTTATCTGTTTTTGGCCTGTTTGCTTTTGATAAAAGCCATCTTCATAAACATAATTTTGAGGATTAGTAATACTGAGCACTTTTTTAGCTACATACTAGCCATTTATATGTCTTCTTTGGAAAAGTATCTAAATAAACAGTATCTTCAATCTACAGAACATTCACTCTGCTTATATAAATGAATGAAGAAGTCATAAGGAAGATCACTTGGTGTGGTCAAGCCCACAGTGTTTAGTGGACCAAGTCCCCATCTTGCCCTAGGATTACTACTACAAAAATAAGGGAAACTCAAATAACATTAAATGAAGCCTCTTGTCTATGAGAGTTTCTTTTCTGGAGAAACAAGTGCACCATTTTAGCTAGTATTCCCTTTGTTAGCTCTTGGTAAACTCTAATCACCAACATCATAAATATTTTCGACTTCTCTTATCCCCTTGATCATTATTACACAGTTTGATGAACTTTAAAAGGAGCACAGTTGAAGGTACTGTATGTTTTTATAACAGCTACTGCCCATCTTTTATCGAGAGGGTGGGGAAGGCAGATGCTGTGTTTTTGAGCATAACATAGAACGTTTGGCGCTTGGAGTAGCTCTAGTGCTTCATAAGTAATCAAATAAATGTTTCCCACTTGTCCTGTCATCTCTCTCCCAACCCTCTAATAATGTTGAAAAGCTTATATGGCTGGCAAAAAGTGGTGGTTATCCACAGCCTAATTCTTACATCAGATCCTACGTCTTCCATTAGCAGGAACATAGGCAGGAAATCTTTAGGTTAAGCCAATTCTCTACAGCACCCTGACCCAGGGGCAAAGAGACCATTACCGAGTCTGTACTAATGGTTTGTTCCTGCTGTCTGGGAGGCTGAAAGTCTTGAATCTTAATTAGGAAAAGGCCAATGGGTCACTGCATGTTATTCCCTAAGCAGAGTAAGTTGTGTTTTTACTGTCAAATACTATCTACCTGCAATGCTTACAATATTTAATCAACAATATTTACTAAGTACCTACTGTGTACCAAGCCTTGTTCTTAATGTCATGAATGTGGTCTTTAATATAAGACAGATGAAAATTCTTACTCTCATAGTGGTTTTTTCTAGTAAAAAAAAAAGAAGGAAAAAAATCAGACAAGAAAATATGAGACAATTGCTGTGAAGTGAATAGGGCCAATTTGTTGGTGGAGGGCCGCTATACGTTTAGTGGGTCGAAAAGTCTACCATTGAGATGGTGACACTTAACTTTGAATAGCAAACTGCTCTGGACAGTCTAAGAATGAACACAACATGAAGAGGAAGCGGGAATGAAGGCTCATGAGTTCTTCAGTGCAACACCCTCCAGAAAGGACACTGGCACAAGCAGAGAGAACAGACATGGCGGCCAAAGAGAACAGACGGTGAGAGGCAAGAAAACCAGGTGTCCTGGTGCCAGTCAAGTTTAGCCAGGAGGGCAAGAGCCAAAAACAGTTTGTACAAATAAGCATAATGAGAAACCTTAGATGTTCTCAAGCAGGGTTGTGATTTTTCAAGATTATATTCTTGTCCAGAAAGAATATTATGTTCAGTTTGTGGAGGATTGATTATGTGGAGGGATTGCAGCCTTTGAAGGTAAATGGATGGTGATGGAAGAAATCATGCTGAGCAAAGTTAGCCAAACCCAGAGAGTCAAAGGTCGAATGTTTTCACTCATTTGTGGAGGCTGGAGCTAAACCCAGGCCTGTGTGAAAGGTGGTCAACCTCATGTATTAGACCCAACAAAGATGTAGCAACACATGATCTAGGGCAATCATAGATATGCATCAGAGAGGAGGGTGGAGAGGCAGGTGAGGGAGGAGAGAGGCAGGGAGAATAGGGAAGAATCTGGGGGTAATTTGGGTTTAAGAATATATGCATATCATATTGTTATTTATATGCATTTATGATTTACAATAACTCAGTTTCTTAATTTAAAAATTTTTTAAACTTATATGGAAGGGGCAGGTTTAAGAGCAGGAATAAGAAGCCAGTTAGAGAATATTGCAATAATACAGGCATTACTAAACTCATCCTGGCTTGAACTAAGAAGCAGTCATTAACATAGAAAGAAATATAAGGATTCAAGATTTACTTTAGCTGGAGACTTGCACAGACTTGCTGGAGTCCTGAAAGTGGATATGGTAAAAGAAATCAGAAATTGACTATGACTTATCCTTAACAACCTGGTAAATAATTCATTAGAATGAAGTGGAGAGTCTTGTGGAGGTATGAATCTTGTGCTCAAACACTCCATTTTGTGTGTGTACGCACCCACACCATACACCCACATGGGTACATATACTTTACTATGGCATAGAAAACATACATAACGTGCTATGCATGCATGTGCGGAGAGAGAGAGACAGAGAGAGAATCTCTACACTTTCACAAGAACCCAAGGTTTCAAAGAATTTATTTTCTTAAAAATGTTCAGAATCTATATACATATTATTTCGTTAGAAGATTGTGTGATTGTTCAACAAATAAATTTCTGAATAAAAAAAGTGAAAAGGGAAAAAATGTTCTTACCAGATTTGATTGGTATATTGTTGTTGGTTTTATTAGTTATAAAGAGAAAGATAATTAAAATTATTATCTGATGAAAATGATAAACTACAAAAAGAAAAAAATTTTAATAGAGAGGGACAGTGAGAGAGAGAGAGAGAGAGAGAGAAACAACTCCATTTAGCCCTTCATCTGGTTTTCATTGTTCCAACACTTAGTTGTGTATGTGATGCTGGGATTCAAACTCAAGTCCTTTCACATGCCAGGCAAGTAATGTAACTGCTGACTCACCACTCCAACCCCAAAAAGAAAAATTTTGACAAATTACCTTCATTGCCTGTGGCATAACACTGAATATATGCTTTCTAATCACTTTTACTTAGCATAAGAATGCCTAAAGAAATGATGTACACACCTGCATATACACAAACACACACACATATATTAAGTACATATGTATGTACATACAAATATTTCATATATGTATGGTTCTAGATACATATGTACCTTTTATTAAAATGTATTTCTATATTTATTAAAATATATTTCTTGGTGAATCCTCAAGAATTTAGGGATGGATCCACCAGAAGACCCAGCTAACCCACTCCTATCCTTCCGGGATATTTTCCCAGAAGAGCTAGAATAGACATACAACAGATACACAGCTATATCAATGTTTATAGCAGCTCAGTTTACAATAGCTAAAATATGGAATCAACCCAGATGTCCCTCATAGGACATTTGTATCCATTGTATGTATGTATGTATATATATATATTCTACTCTGATATTAGAATGATATCATGTCTTATGCAGCTAAATGGATGGAAATAGAAAAAAGAAATCATGCTGGGTGAAATAAGCCCAACTCAGAGATTCAAAGGTCAACTATTTTCTCTCATATGTAGAAGCTATAGTAAAACCTAAGATAGGATGAAAATTAGCTAAGTTTAATTAATAAACCCACCAAAGTTGAAGTATCACATAAGTTGGGGGTACCATAGCTATGAAGGTAAGGGGAAAAGTGGGGAGAGAGGGTAAAGGGGAGTTATCAATCTGACTGGGTACACTTGACTCCCATGAGAAGCTAAACTATACTCAGGCAGGCATATAAGCTTGGAAATTTCAATAATTAATATACATGTATATGCTCATTTCTATCTATAACATGGGGGAATTACAGAGAAGACATGAGATCAGGGAATGGGTGAAGTAGGGGAGTTCCTGGACTAGGATCAGGCTTAACTTACTTTGTCAATGCCTATGTATACATGAATATGTAACAATGATTCCCTCCAATATGTAAGACCATGTTGAACCAATAAAAAATTCTCAATATAAGGAAATGCAAATTAAAAACAATGAGATATCAACTCGCTCCTGTTAGAATGTCTATTATCAAAAAGACAAAGCATAAATGTTGACAAGGATGTGGAGAAAAGAGGATCCTAATACACTATTGGTGGAAATGTAAATTATTGGGGCTGGAGCGGTGGCTCAGCGGTTTCGGCACTTGCCTGGCAAGCATGAGGACCTGGGTTCAAACCCCAGCACCACATACACAACTGAGTGTTGGAGCAACTAAGGCCATGTGAAAAACTAAATAAAGTTGTTTCTCTCGTTCTCTGCCTCTCTCACTGTCCCTCTCTCTTTAAAAAAAAAAAAAAGAAATGTAAATTATTACATCCCTATGGAAAACAACATGGAGGCTCATCAAAAAATTAAAAATAGTACTACCATATGATCCAGCTTCTGAGGAAATATTGAAAGGAAATGAAATTAGTATCCTGAAGAGATATCTGCACTCCCATATTCATTGACGCATTATTTTCAAAATACTGAACCAACCTAATTGTCCATCAACACATAAATGAACAAGGAACATGTGCACACACACTGGAATATTAATCCACCTTTAAAAAGGAGACAATCCTGCACATTGCACTAACAGAGATGAATCTAAAGGACATCATGTTAAGTGAAATAAGCCAGGCACAGAAAGACAAATGTTGTATGATATCACTTATGTGCAGAATCTAAAAGAGTTGAACTCATAGAAGCAGACAATAATACATACATATATATATTCTGCACTTTACTATAAGATAAAATATTTTACTTACACTTTCTGAGACATTTTAATTGTTCTATGCAATTCCTGCCTATGTTTTCTAATGTACAATCATCATAGCTTCTCTAAGAGATGTTTCTGGAAGCTATTCCTGCCTTTCTTCAAGAGAGTACATGGATCATCAGGTTTTCTCACATTCTGCTCTCATAACTGATAATCCGGTGACTTTTCTGAAGCACATACCCAATTTTGTTCTCACAATTAAAGTTCCTCACTGTCTCCTCATTGCCCATGAAACCAAGTCCCAACCCTCCTGACCCACCTCTGGCTGCTTCGCAGCTTCTGCTAGTCCCAGACAACCTTACGTGCTATGTTCTAGTTGTGAACACCCTACGCTGCCGTTTGAGCCTATTATAAACATGCTAACGTGTCATTCTGTTTTATATCTTACTCCTTTGCTTGAAACTGCTTCTTCTGCGGGCAATGCTTTAGCACCCTGCACCCAGACCATATCCAATTTTATACATTTTGTTCTGTGATCTACTGCTCATAGCTCATTTACCTCTGTTTTCTCCAAACATTGGACAGTACCTGAATGATGTATGCATTTAACTATATGTATGTAACATCAAAATGAACTGAAACTCTGTCACATCCTCTGAGAACACTTTTATCAATAGATTTTTGCTAAACCTTTTTCTGCCTGAAATCAGCTATCCTCACTAACCCCTTGGTTTCCACTGTGTCCTGTATATAAGTCAACAAATCACCTCAAGTATTTAATTACATTGCTGTTTTCTCTATAGCCTATAATTTCCTTTAAGGATTCTGTTTCATGCTTGAATCTCCTGTGCTTAGAACACTTGGAATAAAGCATCATGTAAGACACAAAATAAGGAAATGATGATATAAGGGCATAATGTCAGAATCAGAGACATAGCAAAGACTTTTCAACTTCCCCTAACAAATAAAAGGCTCAATATGTTCCATACCATTGTTATATCAGCTTTTCTATTGTGCACAACAGCATCACAATCTTAACTTCATTCAACTATATTTTATTGGTCACTTTTTTATGTATAAGATGTGATCTCAAAATCCAAAGAGATTACAGCTAAAAGAATGAGATGTGCACACAAATCTCCATTGTACATTGTCATATAATTATCATGAAAACCTGGCAGAGTTCAGATAAAGTAGCTAAAAACAATTTCACCCTGGGTAGACCGCAAAAGGCTCAAAACAAAGATGACCTCTGAGATTGACCTGGAAAGGGCAAGAGGAGTTTTTATGACAACCAAAACATATGGAAAGATTTCAAGAGGGGATAAAATAGCACCAGCAATGGAAAAGAAGAAGGAAATTGGAATTTGAAAAGAAAATTGTCTCAAACAGCATTGATTGGCATTGTTCTTAGTGAGGAATTAAGAATAAACCACTTGAACGTAAGCATGTACACAAACTCCATGCCACTCCGTGCCTGGGTGATTTAGGTCAGGATAACACCAATAATCTATCTGTTTAAAATGTTTGCCTGGCAAATCTGATTGCAATCACTAGCAGAGGGTGTGATAGGCAAGCAGGGAGCATATTAGAGATGGAGTTAATGACTCATTGGTAGGCACCAACTCTTTTTATTTTATTGAGATTGCTTATATTTATAGTGTACAACATGTTTTGAAATATGTAAACACTGTAGAAAGGCTAAATCAGATTGACATATGCATTATTTCAATACTCAGTTTTTGTGGTGAGAACACTTAAAATCTATTTTCTTAGCAATCTTCAGCTATATATTACTAAAACTATAGTCACCATGTTAACAGAGTTTCTCAATCATGGCCCTATCACCTATTGAGCAGATAAGTCTTAGTGGTGGAAGGCTGTCCTCTATGTCATAGAATGTTGAGCAGCATCCCTGGCTCTGTACATTGGATTCCAGGAGTGGTCCCCAGTCACGAATAACAAAAATGTTGCCAGACGTTACCTGATATTCCCTGGGAAATTTAATCACTCCCGGTTGAGATCCACTAAGCTAAAGTAATAGATTTCATAATATAAAATTTATTATATTCGAATACTCTAGAAATTTCTATATTAGGCAACTAACAAAGTTGACCCAGACTATATAGACCAACAAGTCATATTGGTTGTCAAACTGGCAACAGCCAAAGAAGCTTTAAAAACTCAGTGATTTCCTTTTGAAAGGGTTTCTTGGTATCAATTCAAATAGAAACAAACATAAACTGACATTTGCACTGACATTCCATGCATTATCATTGGGTTAACGTCTGGGAAGACAAGTTTTGCAAAACACTGTGGTAAAAGATGCTTTGTGTAAATAAAGAAAAATAGAGGGTTTCAGGCAAAACCTGAGGACTTTGCTGGTATCTCCTATGACCATAAAATGATCTGACATCCTACTTTGACAAAGGAGAGCCCGGAATTGAATATATTTCAACATGTGTTTGGTTTGGGAAGTATTTCTTATGCTTTTAAGCATCAGACCATTTTTCAAGTGCTAATATATGTCCTAAAAAACTCTTTTTTTTTACCTGATGCCTTTCTCTTTTTATATTTTTAAGAGCTTGACACATATTCCCAATAGTTAATTAGTAGAATGAGACACATGTTGGAGGGAAATAATAACTTATAGTGCTAGAACTTCATGATGGTGACCATTAAACTTCCATTGCATCATTAATCTCTGGAAAATAATAACCCAGATATGTCTAAAATAGTTTTAGCTTAACGGTACTTAACAATATCTTAATTCTACATCATATTGTCCTGGTATTATAACAGAAATATTTAACTGCCCCAAATGAATCACGCAAGACATTTTTACACGTTGGTTTGTATTATGAGTGTAGCATAATGTCTCTTGAGTAGTGCTTCACATCCCAAGCTGATTTGAGGTCTAAAATTGGCATCCATCATTCTTCTAGAAATTTAAAACCTATTTAGAGAGATTGAACCCTACAAGAAAAACATGACCATACTTTGGGGTAACTACCCAAAAAGATATACAGACCATGTATGCTAAGAGGATTCCAAGTATTATGAACTAAAGTAAACTTAACATTACCCAAACTTGTAAACTTAACATTACCCAAACTTCATCAAAAGGCAACATTTTACTCCAGAGCGGTTAAGGGCCTGGGATCAGCATCCTTCTGCCACCCTTATTGACTGTGTAGTTTGAGGTACATTCCTTAAATTCTAGGCCACGACTGCCTGATCAGCCCAGTGAGGGTAATAGTGGAATCTCCATTGAATCTCGTTGATGTGAGGAAATATGAAGATGAAGTTAATTACTCTGAGCAATGTCCCTAAAACAATAACTAGCATATAGAAAGTTCAGCATAAGTGTTTGCTACTGTCACTCATTAAAAGAAACTCAGGTGTACCAGAGGAGCAGAGTAACGAAGAAATTAAGCATGCTCACCCTGGAATCTAATCGGGGTCAGAACACTGTCTCTGCCACTCACCAGCTTTGGGGACGAGCTTTAGTCTCCTCACCCATCTAACAAAGATAATAACGTTACCTACTTCTTAGGGTTATTCAAGAAATAAGGGTGATAGTGCACATTGAGTACATAGCCACATGTGTGTTGCAGTACTCAATACATGTTGCTTATTAATGTTTTCATGTCTATTACAAACAGAAGAGGGAAGGGGTAGAATTTGTCTTCTATAATCATTTCCACAAATATTTATTAAATGCCTCCTGAGTGCCAGGCAGATGGGAACACAAAGGTGAACAAGACATGGTTACCGTCAGAAGGAAGTCTAGGCTCTAGTGAGAGTTCATTGACTACCAATGAATATCTCTAAAATTTGATGAAGGCGGTAGTCATCACAAGGTGTGACCGTGAATTTATAACACCTTATTTATAGCTTCTAATCTGCTTATGGTTCTCCACTTGGCTTCAGAGTTTTTTGTTCCTCATTGTCTATTCCTGTGGCTACTTATTGAACATATGCTCTGGGTCCAACAAGATATTGGATTAGGTTAAACAATAGGAACTGAGACATACATAGGAAAATTAAAATCCAGGGGAATATGTGACTGAGTGATATGGATGGGCATAGTAAGGGACTGTTGGAAGACCAAGAGGCCATTACCAGCGGGAGCGAGAGTTTGGTCAACTACCTATTAACAGTCGTGTATTAAGTGAGGAGAGAATGACAAAAGGGTAATTGTTGAAATTAGTCATTAAATCTGAGAATTTGACAGAATTCTAGAACAAGGTCAATTCTAGAAAAAGTTCCCCCAGATAGCAATCATGACTCTGTATGTGTCATCTTGGAGTCAGAATGATTTAATTCTGGTCCTGTGATAAGAAAACCAGAGGAGGAGATGGGAGGCTTGAGTCTGAATCCTAAATCTACCCTTAACTAACTTTACCCCAGGAAAAGCTCATAATCCCTGTGCCTGTCTTTGTTCCTGCATTCCCCTTACAGGAATAATAACACTTGGATTTCCACCTTCTCAGGACTGTGATAAAGGCTCAGAGGATGGTACGTAGAACTGGCTTGAAAACAGTACAAATAAAAGGCACCAAGGCAATTAAAATTAAAAAGATTGTAAGACAGTGTCCACAAAGAGAATGCAAATGTATTGTTTGAAAGCAATAATTTTTCAAAATTCAATTAATAACCATGCATTGATTGTCTGTAATCAATACAATGTAATCTGCAATTGAGAGTGTTCTATATTCTGCACCGTGGCAAGGCCAGCCTTGTAAAAGGGCCACCTTCCACCTTCCATGCCAAGAAGGGTTTGTGTTAACATAGAAGAGGCCACAGCAGCCTCCTCGTGTATGTGCCAGGCCAACATCCACGGCACCCTGCAATATCAACCATCTTCCTTTCTTCTCTGAGTGCTGAGTGATCCAGGATGAAAAACTAACAAGGGCCTGTCAAATCCGAAGCATAGGCTTTTCTGACAGAAGGTCTACTGGACTTTCTTATCAAGAGATCCTTTATAAGGAAACTGGAACTCTCACTCAGAAAGGAAACAGAGCTTGTCAGAATCTCTGGACCCTTGGCTTAGAGGGCATCGCGTCTCCCATGAAGGCCTTTTGATCACGGAGCTTTTCTATTCAGATGTGACTTCACATTATGGCTAATCAATACCTCGCAACTGTCCAAGCCCCCAGTCAGTGGCACATCCCACCATCAGGCAGGGAGGCCGCCTAATTGAGGCAAAGTCAGCAACCTAGGTACTGAGCCCTCGGGCCATAGTCCAGCGCCCACCTTCTTTTTTCATAGCATTCTAGAGATGGTGGAAATAAAATTTAGAGACATGACAGGCACAGGCAAGGAGGATCAATTCCTGTCACTTGCCACCAGTGTTTACTGCTTCCCCAGGTCTTCAGAGGGTGTTTTTCTTTCATAGCTTAGGGGAACTTAACCTTTTAAAAATGTGAAGATGGCTTCTTCATGAATTTTAAATTATTTTATCACCCATGTCTGGTATTGTTGATTAGATTAAAATGATTATTTGCTTTCTCCCCCCAAATACCAAATTTTGTTCAGTCATAGCTGGGGAAAATGTAAATTGTAGTCCTGGTATTTGTGGCTACAGATGGAGGGAGACACATTCGTAACTCCTTGTATAATACACCTAAAGAAAATAGCATGTTTTAGTGATCCCAGTGGGGAACAGAATGTAGAGCCAAACTGCTATTCTCAAAGTTGTCACTGACTTTAACCAAGCTATTTTTGTATATAGAGGTGATTAAAGGAGGTCAATCATCTTGGTGAAATTTTAAAATATGTAACCAATCTTATTAATTATTTCTTCATATCCAAATGCTGTGTCTCTAAAATTCCTGCAGAAATAAGTATTTCTTTTTATCATTTTTCTTTAAATTATGTGTGACTTTCAAATATGACTTAATTTTCTGATAATTAAATCAGAAGAGAGTATAATTTTGAAAGCATTAAGAGATTTACAAAAAAAAATTCCTAGTTCACCAATAAGTCTATGATTTTATTGCATTTTTATGAATTGTAAACAAAAAGTTTTCAAAATACTGTTTTTATTAGTTTATGAGAGTTTTATAAATATACAAATATTTTGTCTCTTCCACCCCCAAACTACTACTACCGAAAAGTGAAAAAATTAATCATTCAGCCAATCACCATGTGGTATAGTTTCAATTAAACTGGTTTAGTTACTTACCATGCCCACCGCCACATAGTTACATACATATGAAATTGACTAAATTTAGGGTGTTAGTAGGATCAGATGTCAATGTTTTCTAGCTGACAAAAATGTTCACAAAGCAACTTTCCAGCAATGATATATGAGAACAAAATATAAATGGGGTCTCTATTCTTTAATACCACTCTAAGAAGAAATCTTTACTCACATTAAGGTAATTGCATTTAAAAGACAGAATTTGGGAATTAATGAAATTAATCATAATGCTTCAGAAATTGTTCTGGACGGCTGGAGTAAGTGATTAAGCAGAGTTACAGTTCCTCTCGAGGTGTTTAGCCACGAAATCTTTCTAAACCGTACTACACATTCCTGCTTCTTCGGAACAGTATGCCAAATGGAATCTACTGCTCTTTGATAAATCATGAAAGACTTCAAAGTTCTTTGGGCCGGGGGATTATTATTTTTAACCTCAGCTCTCCCTAAGCAGAAATATGGATATAAAGTTCTGGAAAATTTAATATCATAGATAACAATCCTCTGACCATATTCTATAAGCTATTTTTTAAATTAAACAATTATTGTCCACCAAATTTTTTTTCCATACATCTCTTTCTCCTAGATTGGGTGAAAAAAAAAGTCAATTAAGTTAGTAAACTTTCTGGCTTACTAGTCACTCATTAACCTAGACTTCTCATGCTATATGGCTATGTTTTAAACCAGTACTTATACGAGCTGAGAAATTTTTATAGGTTGAAAAAATATATAGAAGCACACTATCTTCAAAGAAGCCTGACTATCGAACGAAACACCTTCTGGGGAGTGCAGTGCTCACTGGCATAAGACAACGGCTGACCTTGTGTTCCTCGTTCCAATGATTTGTAGATGATATCTATGCTTAATAGAGCTCTTCTTGAAACCCTGGAATAGGTCATCTACCTCCTCTGGGTTTAGAAAAAGTTCTGTCTATTCTAACACAAGTACCTATCTTTTTTTTTTTACAGAAACTTCTATGTGTTCTTTAATTTTTCTTCGAATTTGGAAGATTGCATTGTATTCTGAGGCTCTCATTATATCTGTCTATCTTTTCAATAAGATTCCATTAATTACATTCCATTCTTTCCACTTTGATATCTCATTAAAATCTTATAAATGATCATGCAGTGACCTTGAAGGCTATGCATAATACATGAAAGTAAACCTGCACTAAAATGTATTCTTTCACTCCTGACTGGCTACATCCCATGCTTCTTTTCCTCTCCCAAGTGACTCCAATTGGGGAAGCTTTGCTAACAGCCAAGGCAAGCAGGGTTGTGCACATCTCTCAGCCCTAGTATCTTTCTTAGTCATGACAGCTGCAATATGTTAATGGCTTCTTTTTGGATGTGATGGCCTGGTTACTACTTAGGGCACTATGCTAATTAACATAGGATGGCGACAACAGGTGCAAATGTCATTTTACATCAGCATCATGCACATGCAAAGATAGCGAGCAGCCCAGAAGCAAGTCAAGAAAATGTTAGCTTGAGTCTGCAGCTTGCAACCTCTGAACGGATCGTCTGTAACGCCCATGATGAAAGGATTCACAGGCTGCTGCTGCCTTTTTATCCCCTCCCATCAGAATGGTATTTCTGAATATATGGCCATGTTTTCGTAAGCTTTTTAAAGTTATGTTTCAACAAAATGCGCTTCTATGGCAGATCAAGCAAAATGCACAAGAGCTGTATTTATGAAGGTTTCCTTATTGAATAAAAGTTCTGCTGAGCCACCTTTATGGCACTGAGCACCTTCTGAAATGGACATGGTTTTGCACAGAGTAAAATCATATCAGTTGGCTGAGGTGATCTTCCCAGCTGATTTATTGCATTTTACTTTATTTCTTTGTGTTTACTTGAAGGTTATTTCTTTTCAAAAAATTTTCTTACCTTTTTTAATGAAATTGAATAAAAGTATTAAAATATAAATGCTTCCTATTCAAGCATTATTGCATATATTCAATTTAACAGTAAAATGAGGTCTTTCTTTACCCCAGTAAAGGGGAAACTCACATGCTGACATTTTGTTTTAAAGAGAGGGAGAGTGAGAGAGAGACAGACAGACAGAACCAATTTTATTTAGTTTTTTCATGTGCCCTTTGTCTCGCACTTTGTCATGTATATGGTGCTGGGTTTGAACCTGTGTACTCGTGCATGCCAGGCAAGTGCCATAACTGCTAAGTCACCACTCCAGTCCCACATAGTGACATCTTAAAGTAACACATAATCATTCCTTCTCTAAAACATAACTTATACTAAATGATTTAGCGTATGTTTAATAAGAAAGACCCACTTATTGTGCAAGTCATCTTTGAAGAGGAAATTTGTTAGGCTAATTTTTTAAATTCTAATTCTTAGACTCATATTTATTATACAATCCAAGAAGATGGCAGATTACAAAAGAAAGGTGAGGAAATCCTGCTGATAATACAAAGACTCCTTGTAGACTGAGCTGGCTGTGTTGGTCCACACACTAGCTGAGAACTTTGGCCATATCACTTTATCTCCAAGCCTCAATTTCCTTTTCTGTAAAATGTGGATGTCAGACATATTTCAGGTGCTATGGGGTTGTAATTGGGATCTGAATCTAAACTCAGTTCAGAAGGATTTGCATTTTGTTTTTAACTCTGCCGTAGCAACACTAAATATCCTGTGATCATGTTTACAATGACAAAGACAAACTTTAGAGTTACTCCAAGGCTGGAACTATGTCAGCTTTACCTTTTTATTTTCTCATAGAACAGTGTTTGAGCGTATTAGGAGTTCAAAAATACACTGTCATGACATCTAATTCATTAGTTCTCAAACTCTCCATCCCAGAACCTGAAGGGGTTTTGTTTACATTGAGATTGTAATAATAGGAATTAAAACTGACAAAATTTTTAAGGAGAGAGAGAGAATCAATTTTATTTAGTTTTTCATGTGGCTTTCATCGCTCCGACACTTCGCTGTGTACATGGTGCTGGGGTTCGAACTTGGATCTTTGCGCATGCCAGGCAAGCTCCACAATCACTGAGCCACCACTCCACCCCCAAAACTGACAAAATTTTAATACCTTCGTTCACCAACTCATTTAAAATAATAAAATACCCCATCATACAGTAGCATAAATAACATGCTTTCATTAAAAAGCTATATTTTTCAAAGCAAAACTTTTAGAAGTAGAATAAGTTTTTAGTTTTGCAAGTGTCTTGAACATCTTAAAGAAGATGGCAAGATCTCCATGTCTTCTTCTGTCGTGGTGCTACAGACCTCCTAAAACTGTCACGGGAACCTCCAGGGTTCTCCAGACCACACTTCTAGAACCACTGAGCTATGAAGTCCAGAAGACTTTTCAGTGTGCTGTGAACTTGGGTAAATGCATCCTGGATGCACTTTGGAGGGCTCAAAAGAATAAACTAAATTATGTGGCAAAATTCATTAGCCATACCATAAAGCAGAGAGTATCATATCCCAGTACTTTCATGATTCCAAAACTTTTTATTAAAAAGTCATCAGTTAATATCTTTAGAAGTAGTATCACATAGATATTAAGAATATGGATTTTGGCATTGGATGCAAGTGGGTTCAGACTCTGTGTCTGTCACTGTGTGATTTGAATAAGCAACTTAACCTGTCTCAGGTGCACTGTTCTCTTTAGAATAAAGGAAATACTAATACCTACCTAACAGTATTACTGTCAAAATTACATAAGATCATGCAAGTGAAATATTCAGCACTGTGTCTGGGATGGAATAAATAAATGTTAGTGGATAGCCAGGAGAGGAAGAAAAGGAGGGATCGCCCTCAAATTATACTCATTCATTTATAGTCCTTCATAACACAAGTCTTTGAAGTCATAACCTTTCTAAAGAAGCTCAGTCCAAAACAAATGAAATATAAACGCCAAGGAACATCAGTTTTCACTTGGGTCTTTTAAGAGGCATTAAGAAAATATCATTCATAATCACCCAGCTAAACTCATTTCTTCCTCTTCCTAGCCAGTTTTCTTGCATTTCATATGCTTGTAAACCTGCCAAACACTACCCAGCTCCTGATTTTGCTGTCTACCAGCCTCTGACTCTCTCACTCTTCCCACCACTTCTGAGCCACAAACTTTTCTCTTCTTCTAGCACTTTTCCCTTAGCATCCAAACTCTTAGATCTGTTCTCTTGCTGCCCTTCACTCAGTTATGGTGTTCCAAGCTCCAGGAACTACTGTGACCTAACTCCTTGGAAGTCAAAGAAATGCAGTGGGGCTGATAAGGAAGCGTGGTGAGCAGAGTAGAACTGGGTCGCAAGGGGAATAAAGAACAAGTGCATAGTGTCCCAACTTCCACAAATATCAATTGTGCATCTGTATGTCCATTCCCCTCTTAGATGCTGGGGGGAAAGTCCATTACTTAAGGGACTAATTATAGTAGGAGATCAACTGAACACCTGAGAGCCAATTCCATGAGCCCTCTCTGAAATCCATGTAAATGCTTTCTTGATTTTTATTTTGCATATTAAACATGGGAATGTCAGAGGAGCCTGGCCGATAGAACATACAGATAGGTACAATGGTAAATGTCGTTCAAGCATACCTAGTGAAGGAAGCATACAGATTTAGTCCAAAACACAGAGTAAACTATCTCTGCACATTGCTATTTTTAATGAGGCAGGGCAATATTTTTTGAAATAGTTTCTAATGTATTTTTCATACACTGTCAACCATGTCTCCTTGTGAGTTCTCATTCATTCCATCAATGATATTTCCCACTTTAGAGATCAATGGTGGTCCAAAATAAAATAGTTCTTGCTCAGTTTCTGAGTTTCCAATTAGATATTTTTCCCTCAGTCTATAGACTTAAAAGTCAGATTTGTTGAAAAAGAAATGGATTTTCTAAATTCCAGTGGCCTTAACACATTACAAATCCAAATAAGCCTGGGCGAGTGGACCATAGCATTCCATAGAGAAGAGGCAAGGTGAAACTTCAGAGCGTCTTCCCCACGGCAGCAAAAGGAAATAAAAGTTGACCAAACAGCAAAAAAAAAAAAAGAATGGAGGGAGCAAAACACTTTTAGATGGGACTGGAGAGGTGGCTCAGAGGCAGAGTGCTCACTTGGCATGCTCAAGGACCGGGGTTTCATCCCAGCACCACATACATAACTAAGTGAAGGAAAAACAGAACCAGATGGAAAAATAAAATTAACTCTTTCTCTTTAAAAACAAACAAACAAAAAAAAACACTCTTAGATTTTGAGGAAAAAATAACCACTCTTAGATATTGCCTGGCTCCTTGAGAACAAAGCCCATCCCAGTGCCATGTAGCACCCCTCTTTCCATCAGCTGACATCCCTTCTCTTCCCAGAGAGGTAAGGAAAGGCTCCACTTCCCTGAGCTTCTGTTACCTCATTTTTGAAGTGAAAAAGGAAAGAAAGAAGAGTGAGAGAGAAAGAACAAAGGGCATGACTTAATTCATAAGGTCCTTAGGAAGAACGCATTAGGTAAGGCATGTAAACTGCTTAAAACAGGGGTGCTGGAGTGGTGGCTCAGTGGTTAAGGTGCTTGCCTGGCATGCATGAGAATCTGCATGAGGACCTGGGTTTGAACCCCCACACCACATACGTAACTAAGTGTAGGAGAAATAAAAACCAGATTAAAAAATTAAAAAAGTAAATAAAATTGATTCTCTTTCTCTCTCGCTCTATCTTTAAAAAATAATAATACTTAAAACAGGGCCTGGCATATGGTCATCATTTAACTGATGTTAGTTGTC
Organism: Aplodontia rufa; assembly: GCA_004027875.1. NCBI lineage: Eukaryota > Metazoa > Chordata > Mammalia > Rodentia > Aplodontiidae > Aplodontia > Aplodontia rufa. Next base: position 17,823 of record PVKS010009845.1, read on the forward strand.
TTTACAAATAGTATTAGTGTTGCTGTTATTATTCTTATTTACATTCTGTTGTGATGTGTAACCAGTTCCATTGATTAACTAAGAAGAGAAATCAGACAGATGTAGGAGGATAAATCATAAAGTGTTGGGAAGGGAGAACAATCAGTTTCTAGAACACCTCATTTACTCAACTAAATATTGAGGATCTATTAGTGTATTCCTGAAAAAAGTGCAAACTTAATGACCATAAAATAACTGGATCCTGACAAAATCCATCTACCTCCAATGGAAAAAGAATGATGTGTTTAATGCAGGTGGCATATGCCACCTTCTCCCTTCCAGCAGCAGCACTTACCACTGTCTGCTCAGTACTGGAGACCAACAGGGACTATCTGGAAGCTTATTCTCCCCATCCCTCCACTCTGCTGCTAACTCACCCCACTGTCCTATTGTCCCCTCCCATCAACTAAGCAAGGAACAGGTATGAATGAAGTTGGACCTATGATAGACATTTCTGTTGCTGTGCAGGTGATATGAAGCAATGTAGGGTATTTGAAGAAAGAAATAAGATTAATTTTGAATTAATTTGTAAAAGTTAGAATTTCCTTTTCAAGTGAGGAGAGTTTCCCTCCCAAAAAGTTTCACTATTTTGAGACAGAAGTTCTAAAATATGCATCTGGATCAGCCCCTTGCCAACCCTCATTCCTAATTCTGTACTTCACAGATTCTAGGTCATTGTGCTCCAGCAGTTGCAGTAAATCTTATTTCCATTCCAGTCTTGATTGGCTCACATAATACCACCCAATCCATTCCTCCATTGACTGTCACATAAATAATGTACCTAGGACTGCAGAATCCTCCACACCTCACTATGGACATATGGGAATTATCAGTAATGAAGGAATTGCTGCTGAGAATTGTGTCCTTGCGGCAGTTTATTTCTTTACCTCACATTTATGTTTTTTACTCCAAACTATTTATTCCTCTTAGAATTTTAGTTTCCGTTAAATGTGTGTATAATACATTGGAAAGTTATTTTCCTGTTGGGCTCCTCTAGCCACGGATCAGTCTTTCATCATTATCACTGGGCATTATCATTTCCAAAATATTAGGTAAAGGGAATTTATTGGCCATTTCTTTTTTTTTCTTTTTATTATTTTTATTAAGAAATTTATTTGTTGATCAAAAATGTTTCCAATGAAATAATTATATATATATATTCTGAAAATTAGATTTACCCCCTAGAACACCCCCAAATTTCCCACCCATATCCCACTACCCCTCAATCCTCCTACCCAATACATCTCTACGAATGCCTTAGGTTATGTGTCACTACACGATTTCTGGGTTTAATACATGAGAGTTGACCACCTTTCACACTGGCCAGGGTCTAGTTCCAGCCTCCACAGATGAGTGAAGACATTTCTTTTCAGACTTATAGTCTAAAATGGAAAGTTCATGCTTATTCCCAATATTATAACTTCCTTATGATTAGATATGTGTGTGATGAGGGGCTGAACATAAATCACTTTTACTTTATCATACCCAGACCTCCTGACACCACTTAAGCACATCAGCCCACCTTGTAAGGGGGTGATTAGGAGGAGAGAAAAGAGGGGAAACAGAAAGGAAAAGAAGAGTGAAAACACATGTGAATAGATTCACTCTTACCCACACATGCTAACAAAATGTCTTTTGGTCAAGCTCAAAGTATCTGTGTTCCAAGGGCACTCTGTGTAATGAATCTCAAGTCTCATCAATTTATTAAAATGATTTTTTAAAAATATAGACTTTTAAGGTATAGCTTATTTTTTTAAATTGAGGATGTTTATAATAATAAACCAATGATCTTCTCTTTGGAAAATTATTAAATATCTAGGTCATTAAATACCTACATATTAGAAATAAATTTCCCAACATCTTATCCCACATGGATTCTGAAATATCTGAGATACTTCCTGACCATTTGAATTTGAGCATTTGATCACAAGTAACTTGCTGATGGCTTTGGTTATGGTCTTTAATGTTATGGTTTGGGTCTGGAATGTTGTGTGTTGAAGGCTTGGTCCCCAGTGGGGATTTGGGGATATCATTGGATCATGAAGGCTCTGACCTCATCAATGAGTTAATCCTTTGAAGGATTCAGAGCTTAATGGACTATTGGGAAGTAGTTTCTAACTCCATTGTTTCTGGGTAGGAGATGGAAATAGTTGGAAGGGGTGGGTTCTTGGGGGCATGCCCTTGGGGACTATATCTTGGCCCCAAATGCTTTCTACTCCTGTTTCCTGGCTGCCATGAGGTGAGCAGCTTTCCTCTGCCTTCTACTATACTGTTCTGCCTTATCTCAGGTTCAAAGCGATGGAACCAGCCCACCGCAGACTAAAACCTCTGGAACTATAAGCCAAGGTAAATCTTTCTTCCTTTAAGTTTTTTTGGTCAGATATTTTAGGCACAGTGATGAAAAACTAACACAGTTGCATAGCATATTTTCCTAAAATTTAGCAGCAAGAACAGCATTTTACTCTGCTAATGGATTCTGCTTGGACAGTAATGTGGACAGAGCTCCCTGGGAATGGCTTCTTCCTGCTCTGTGATGTCTGGGTCCCCAGTTAGATGACTCAAGGGCTGAGCATGCTCAGTAGGTGGGCACTGATGTCATCTGAGGCATCTTCATGTGTCAGTGCTGGCTATCGCCTGGAATCTCAGCTGGGGCTGTTGACAGGAGAAACTACACGTGGCTTGCCCTGTCCTGGGCTTCTTGGAAGCATGGAGAACTCAAGTGATCAGACTTTTGCATGGGGAATCAGGTTCCTAAAGCAAGTATGTGCCAGTCCATGAGCTTCACTGTCTTCCATGTTGAAATCCCAGAAATCACTTGTACCACATTCTACATGTTCTTAACAACTCACAAGCCCACCCACACTCCAGAGGAGGAGAATTTGATTCTACTTCATAAGAGGGCAATGGCAAGGTTCTAGATGTGTATGTAGGACAGGAAGTCATGCTACAGCCATCTTTAGAAAATACAACTGCCTCTCAATTAAAAAAAAAAACATGAAAAATAATGGGAAAATCATTTGACCCATTACTCAGTGTGATGCATAATAATTTCAGTTGATTGAGCTGGGTTCTCATTTTTCAATGTTTTTTGGCTTTCAGAAGTTCTGTAATGCATCCCTTTTCCCTCTTTGTAAATCTCTTTTTCATTTAATACAAAGAGAGCAATAAGTTGAATACTGAAAAGAAACAATGAAATAAGGAAATCAAAATTCCTAAGGATGCTTCAGACTAAGGAAACTCTTTTGCAGAAACAGAAACTGAAAAACATTTTTTTCAAGATTTTGTGTCTATCAGGAAAGGTGAGATTCAGGCTTCAGACTATGTGAGCAGGGCAGCTTTAAGAGATTCTAGGGGCTAGAATGGTGGCTCAGTGGTTACAGCGCTTGCCTGGCATGTGCAAGGACCTGGGTTCAAACACCAGCCACATGTACACAGCAAAATGTTGGAGCAACGAAAACCAGATGAAAAACTAAATGAAGTTGGTTCTCTCTTTCTCTCTCTACCATCCGACTTTTTCTCTTAAGAGAGAGATAGAGAGATTGATTCTGTTCCTGAAGGGCACCCAGTGTCACTTCTTAGGCCAAGGCTGGAAGGTTTATAACTAGAAGAAACCACTAGATTTCTGAAGGTGTGGATGTGTGAAAGTTCAGCAATAAGCTATACATACCAGAATACTGCACTAGCAAAATATCAAATAAAGTCCCCGAAACATTAAAATGTTATGTGTTCTCTAAGAAGAAGTTTGATTGTGTAATTACTAATCTTTTTAATTTTTAAAATTATTTTCCTTTTTGGGTATTATTTGGCAATATAACCCTGAATGTTTAAGCTCTTACCCTTATTTATCTTAAATACATGAGTTTGAAGGCAATAGTTTAGGAAAAATTCTAAAAAACATACTCTACACTTCAAATCCATAACATATTAGTAAATACTTCAGAGCCAAAAGTTAACTTACACTGTATCCTAGCAAAATGTTCCCCTTTAAAAATTCACCAAATTCAATTCTAAAAAAAAAATCTAATTTCTTCACAGAGAGACATTTAGTTAATGAAACTATAACTCCTTATCTTGGCTCACAAATTGTGCTTGCTAAGTGAAGCTTTCTCAGAAATCCATGCAGCATTTACAGGGCTTTTAACTCCAAAAAGCCATACCCTGGGTGGGCCCTCTAATACCAAGCACATTTTATTTTCATGTACTTCCATTTGTGTGTGCAAATACCCATATTTGCTCATGGAAATTGCACAGGCAAGCAGATGTTAATTTACAAAAAGGACAACCCTATTCAGCAAGCACCAATGCATGAAGAAACACAATGCTTCCAGTGCGTGGAGATTACCCAATCTGTGCACAGTTCGAGAAGAGAGAAATTAATGTTCTTGTACACATGGTGGGGAAATTGACAAATGATAGGAGGTACTTAAAGGAGCCTGCTAAAAGTTAGCATTATTTCATGATAATGCTATTCTAGCTTTGCTTACATAATTCACTATAATTTTTTCAGCTTGGCTGAAAAAAGAAACTAGGCTGAGGACAAAAATTAATTTGTTTCCTACTCTTTAATTTCCAGTGTCCGTTTTTGTGATTATTTTTGCTCTGTTTCTGCCTCCTGTGAATATGTGTACGTGAGTAACTCCCTGTGTTGCTCAGCTGAAATAAACCTGACAATGTGAAAGCCAGCTTCTCTTGCTTCTGCTACCTTAATTACCTTTGTTAATTCTGCTGAGATTTTTTTTTTCCTTAAGCTTCACAGCCCATCCTCTTCCTGATCAAAATGGTAACCTATTTTCTCACGGTGGCGCTCATTAATGTCTTCTTAAAGAATCCACTGAGGAGAAATAGGATGGGAAACTAAAATATTGATTCATATGCTGTTTTCGTGAGGCTGAATTTATTCAGGAGTCACGTGTGTTAACAAGTCTGTAACAACAGCACACATATCTGTGCTTTTTCGTAACAGTTTAGAGCTCTCCAAAGTCCCTCACAAAAGTGCACATTTCATATAAGTGCATGCCTGCTGGCTTCACCATGACACCGTGTCATCTTGGTGACAAGTTGCTGCCCTATAGTATGACATCATCTGCCAGGCAGATGGACACTGCCATCTTCTCCAGGCCCCTCCTACTTTTGCTAACAGGCTTGATGCTGGAAAGACCCAATAGCATGGTTTGTTTTAAAATAGATGAGAATGTCTCTTTCCTCTTGTTAGGAGTCTCCAATGAAAACAGTATTATTCAATGGAATACTACTCGGCCATTAGAGAAGATGATATTATGGCTTTTGATATCAAATGG
>PVKS010009845.1:23258-62511 GCA_004027875.1 Aplodontia rufa
GGATGGGGAGGGGGGAGGGTGTAGGAAGAACTCCTAGGAGACTGGAGAGTGGGAATATGGGGGAACCATCTCAGAAGGAGATCTTAGTCCTCCACGAGATACCCATTCAACACAAGAGTTCTGGGGGAAACTGCAATAGGTGAAACCCAAGGTGGTCTTCCATGTTTTGGCATTACCCCTGGATAACAAAGTATATATACATTGGTTACTGATGGTTTGATAATGTTTCCCCCTCAATTATATCTCTATATACTTCTAATAAAAAAAAGAAAACAGTATTATTGTGCCCCCAGTCTTCTCTTTGCCAAAGAGGTCTTCATTTTAACTTACAGATACTGATCATGAGTTCCTGTAAGACTCAGCTATGACACCAGTTAGTGGCAGGGAGAATTTTCTGGGCTATCGGACACTGCCACCTAGAATATCCTCCCCCTCAGGGATCCTAAGCTTTCTTATTGGAGCACGCTTCTCGTTCATGGTGACCTCTACCTCTCCACATGGGATGAGTTGGCTAGTACTAAAATCCCCAGTCCTTCCCAAAGGCTTTGAGGAGTTGGGGGTCACCCTCACCAATCCAGCTGAGAGACTCACCCATCTTTGAACCTCAGCCTTCAACACAACTTGGCCAATAGTTAAGACCCCTGAAACACTTAGCATCCATCTCTCTTTTGGTTCTTCTGTCAAAACTGGTCATTTCCTTCGCTAGTTCTCAGAGGGATGTGAACAAAAGACTCAAAAAATTTTAGGGGTGTTTTATCATTTTATGCGTCATGAAGAGTCACTTTTGCTTTAGCTAAACAAAGAAAGGAAAGAGAAAGAAAGGCAGAAGGAAAAGAGTTAAACCTGAGACAGAATAATGGGCTACACAATAGCTAACTGACAGAGCAGCATTCGAAGAATGCTCATGTCCTCCTCTGCCTGGGGTCACCCAGACCAGGGTCACAGGTTCACCTGGAAAGGGGCAAAAAGCGAACCCATTGAAACGTCCATTTGTTAGATTGGAAAGGACTTAGGTTGCTCTGTTGTTGAAAGGGTTATTTTATGTGCTGGATAATTTTCTAAAAATCTAATCAGACAAGATTAAATGAACATCCGCTTATTTAAAAGAAAATGGACATGCGAGAAAGGAAAACATTCTAAAAGCAAAAGGGAGGAGGAGAGAGGGAGAAAATGAGGAGAGGCATTATACTTCTTTGATAAGCTTTATGCTTGAACGAGTTTTGTAGATACATCAAGAATACTAGTAAAAAAATCATAATTTTGATTTGTCATAGAAATACATAAACTTTCCTTAAATTGGGCAATCATTAAACTCACCAAATTACTGCAAATTTTAGGGAAATGAAAACTAAATTTGAAGGACTTATATTTGAAAACAACCTAACCTTATATGATGCAAATTTTTAGTTTCTACATGAAAATACCCTAGTTATATGAAAAAAATAGTTTCTATTGTAAAACACTTATGAATCCTAATTTACTAATGTGTTAATAAGCTATTTTTAATTGGTGACAAGTTCAATTCTCCTTACCATTTCAGAATTAAGTTTTATTTCAAAGCAAGGAGGAAATTGAAAATTATCTCTAGAATATGTTCTATTTGCTCTTCTTAAACAATAATTTCACACAATAACAACAACTATCAATTTCAGAACTATCATGGATAAATATCTGGATTTTGACAATTTCAGACTTTTACTAACGGAAACCACAGTCATTTTAACTGAGCTTGAATTTTTCTGACATTGATGAAGTGTGTGTGTGTGTGTTCACTTTAATAAAGTTTATAGCATAGCTCTAATACTATGGCTTGGATTGTTCTGCAGTATAGAGCTAAGGGGTAGTACCCATGCCTAAAGGTACAAGGCCCCAAGTTCCATCCCTAGCAACATGGGGGAAAAAAAAAAACTTGGTCTAAAATAAGAAAAATAAGAAACACAAGATTGACAAATATCCAGGAACAAATGAAAAGCTAATTTCATATATCAAAATGTTTTCTAACAAGATATTCTTTTAAAAGGTGCTAATAGAAGGATTATATCATTCACCAATTTTTGAACCATTAAATCCATTATGTGATTCAGCATTTTAAATATTTATGATAAATTTTCCATCTTAACATACAGCATAATTTTGAGTAATCATTTAAATGTTTTACTCCTGATAAGAAAATACAAGAAGTGAAACATGTTTAACCATATTTGGATAATTTGCATATACTGAAAAAATAAAGAAATACTATTTCTAAATTGCTTATGATTTAAACCTGTGTGGGTGTTCATTTTTCAGATTTCTTTTATTCACTCTTTGCTTATTAAAAAAACATTTAAAATAATCAGTACTTGTTTTAAAATAATCAACCCTTAGTTAAATTCATTTTTTTAGTTAATAGGCTACCATACAGCCATTTAATGTCTAATTACTTCATATGTACGATGACTGGCCTATGTCATATTAGTAAACATTTAAATTTTTAACAGGGCAATTTGTTCATATTATAATATAATCTTTACTGCTTTTCACATGTTCAGCATTTTCAGCATGGGTCAAGGGTTAATGAGAGTCTAGATGAACATCAATAGTGAGGTTAACTTCAGCTGAGCTGTAGACTCTGCAGGCCAGGACAAGTGCCAATTCCTACCCATATAGTGGAGTTGCAGAGAATAATAATTATAATTAGTATAATTATTAAAATAAATTGATTATGGTAAGGGCCTGAGCCATTTTTAGTTTCACCACTAAAAACCCACAACACTAAATTATCTGTACTTCAATCAGGCAGCTTCTCTTAAAGTTCACCACAGTAATCAAGGGACTATCTTCCTTAATACCACACACTACACTATAGTAAATGCTAAATTAACATTGAATGAATAAATTAATGCAAATACAGTTTCAAGAATAATTATTTCGTTATATCTATTTGTAATTCATTCAATCAAATCATCTTTCTTTCTCCTAAGTGATTATTGGTATCTGAATCATGTGCTTATTTTGATTCTGAAAATGACATGCTATTACCATCTGTATTATTTTTCTGGTAGTTTTCTTGAGCATTTGCTCAAACATTTTTTCCTCCTCATTATAATTCGTCCAACAGTCCCCTCTCTGGAGTTGTGCTGACCATCATTCAGTACGAACCTTCACTGGAAAACCAACCACCATCCCATTTCCTCTCCCATTTGAAAGCTCTGAGCTCAAAAACACACTTTCTACATTTCCATTTATTCCCCTACTTTTATTGTGTAACAATGTCATTTCAGAAATATCAGTTAAAATAGATTCTCTTTGAAAGGGGAAATATTAAAAATATGATTAAATCATTTTATTAATCCACTTTGTACATTCAGGTCCTTCTTTCCTAAATCAGAAAGATTACATGACAAGAATTCAAATTATAGAATATTACATTTCATCCTCCTTATTCATCTAGAAATGGCACCAATCAAAATAACTAATATACTTTATTTTTTAACCCTTTATAATGTAGTCTGGATTGTCTCTCTTTTAAAAGTAAATGTGAAAAGTCACACTTTCTTTTTACAAGAAAATTCCAGTAACTGTTAGGAACCCAAAAGAAGACCATGGTCTGAGTAGTACAGGTTTCTTTCCTGTACATAATGTCACTTTCCTTACAGTGACCCCAAACTCCTATTTAATCAGTTAAAGGTATAACACCGACTTTGCCAGTCACATACAGTGAATCATTCTAATACATCTGTTCTAGCAAAATTTACGATGAATTATAGCAGTGCATTAGATGAAAAAGATGAAACCATTCCGTTTCCATAAGCCTTAAGAACACTCTCCTTTTCCCCACATCCCCTCAAATGCTCATTCACACATGTACCCCCGACCTGCTGCTCCAGGGTTTCGTAGGGTGAAGTTCCTCTTGCACCATGGATGTTAGAATCCCTGCTTTAATCAGAAAATAACAAAACACAAGGCGTTGTTGCAAAATTTGTGACAGGTGAACTAAATGGGGCATATGGGATTTCTAGAAACTTCTGTTGTTTGACTAAAGGAATTCATTCTCTCAACAGAAGGTTACTGAGCCAATACTCTGGACCAGGTACAGGGATGTAGCAGTGAACAGAACAATCTATAGCTCCCAGAGAGTTCACATTCTGTATAGAAGAGATGTGTAACAAAATTCCTGAGAGTGAGAGGCACTTAAAGAATAAAAAATTAAGAAGCAGCAGCACAGGTGCTATTATGGACAAAGAAAGGAACCAGGAGATTTGCTTCTGCTGCATCACGGTGCTCTTCCATGAGGAAGGAGCTATGGTCAAAACGTCTCTGTGGAGCTTAGTCACAAACCACACAGCGCTAACTTGGACGGGAGGGTTAAGAGCTGCCTTCTTCCACAGCGGGACAGAAGGATGTTAAAGGGATGCTGCCTTTATCCAGATTTCTCCCCAGAGCTTGGAAAATGCCAACTTCATAGTCAAACTTCAGGGCTTAAATATCACTCTAAAAGTTTCTTATTTAAAAAAGGAGGAGGAGAGAGAGGGGCATGTGTGTTTTTCATTTTTTTCCATGCCAAAATAACTTTTTTTCATAAGGAAGGATAATATGACTATATATATATATCACAAGCCTTAAAATCCTAAATTCTAAGAATCCATTGACACTCATAGAGTGCAAAAGTCCATATGTGTTTTCTCTTGCTGTGTTTGTGTCAAACGAGGAGGGAAAACAGCCTAGCTCCATCTCACCAACTGTATCAAATTTCACATATTCATACCATGCTAACTACATGACCAGGAAAAAACATCTGTTAGATCTGTGTGTCCTGAGCTGCAAGAAGCTCTAAGATACAGAGTTTTAATTTTACAAAGCAAATATTTAAAATAGTGTGTATACACAGACACACACATATATATCTTCACTTATACCAAAAAAAGTCATTCTATTCACACAGGGAACTTTCCAAAGAGTAACAAGAGAGACATACAATAGTGGCTGCCTACAAGAACTAGGAGTCTCAGATGGAAGAGGAACACATTTTCATTATGTATTATTTGAGATTTTATAGTAGACACACATCCCCTTTTTATGCATACCATTAACCTAGAGATTCTAGCTCTAAGAAGTTTCCAAAAAAATTATTGATGAGAACAGGTATGTACTTTGATCCCCTATTAATAGAGAAAAAAGTGCAGCAATCCATGTAAATAAGTGATTTTTTATTCATAAGATGAATAAACATAACATGAACAGGAAAAAAGAAAAATGTTATGAGAGCACATGTATTAACATGAAGAATTGTAATATTCTTTAAGTGAAAAAGGCAAGCAATATATGTGCAGCATATGTGTATATTTGTGAGAGAAAGTGGGAAAGAATGGGGTATGTGTGTGCGCGCGTGCATACGTAGATAACATGGTTGCTGGGCTAAGAGATTATAAATACCTTTCACTGTCTTATGCATGATTTTCTCAGCACCCTATGACAAGGCATTTTCATGTACATTTAATTAATGAAAGAGAAAAAAGGGAACAGAGTATAATAGATAGCACCTTCCACTATCAAAATTGCATCCAGAAAGCATATCTGCAGTTTGGTTCTGGGATCAATGAATAAGCATTGGATGATGAGGATCCAGGTCCCAAGGAAAGGAACTAAGGATAGAGAAATGTGACTGAGCATTGCTTAGGGACATTGACGGAGCCCAAGGTGGGGATCTGTAGTGAGGATCTTGGACCACAGGGTAGCGTGGGGTCATGGGTAGTGCTGGTGGGAGGAGAGAAAATTAGGAATTCTCACCAAAAGGAAGGAGAACGCCAGAAGGGTTTTGAACATGCTTAACGAGTTTGGCCTTGGCTACCAAATATTATCAAGTATGAGCAGCATGTGAAGAATCCAGACTTAGTTTCCTTTCTACTTCACAGAGGTTTGGCTGGCTAAGAAGTTGCTTTTTCTATGATTACATCTCTCGTGGAGTTTGCCTCCCAATCAGAACATGAGTGGCATTATTTTTTCTTTTTCACCTGATATTTTCTAAGAGAAAATGCTAAGCTGCAAACTCAATTTTTGACCTGAGAAAATGCAAATGACTCTTTTCTTTTAAAGTTATCTTGCTTGGCAGACACGTATATCTAAGCTCCAGCAAATCTACTTAAACGTGCTATTTGGAGATTCATAAAACTTGAATAAGTCAAATTTGTTCTGTGCGTGTTTTATCTCTCAATCAACCTTCAAGATGGTTTTATTTCTTCTCCTCCTTTAATCCATTTAAGGGATAGGGAAGAAATAAGATCTCGTAAGTGAACTATTCAGGTCTCTCCCCTCTCTGTTGTAAGAAGCTCATAATTTGAAATAGAACTAAGCTTTTTCTGGATTTTTCTACACTGGTGTCCTCTCAGCAACACTTACTAAGAACTCAGTTTGTGTACACAGTGCAATCTCCAGATACTACAAAGAGATGAGTAGAATTATCCTCTTCCATAGACACTTAGACACCAAAATGCATGCTCCACAGGTTTATGCAAAACAAACCTCCAAGATATAAAACTGACTGCATCCTGTGTGTGGGTGCATGTGTGCCTAGTTTAAGGCAGTAGAGAGGCCCTCCCAGAGGACAAACTAAGACAAAATCAAGGTCTTAAATGGCATTTAAAATCTGGTTTCTGAAAAGATTCTCATACAGAAAATGAACCCCCCCAAAAAAATAAGTATATATCTGGTGCCAAATGCTAAATTAGGCCATATTAAAAAAAAATAAATAAATCTCATAGCACTGGCATGGGTGAGATCAGCTTGGGCTGGGAGTCCTCTTTCTTTTTTTCTTACTTTATTGAGGTCTGGCATGCATATAGTAAAATGCAGGAAGTGCGGTAAGGACCACAGCTGAATACAGTTTTACATATGTCTGCACCTACGTGGCCAATACACACATCAAGATCTGAAGCATCCCAACACTCCAGAAGGCTCTCTCATACTTCTTCCCCAACAATGTACACTCCTCACCCAACGTTCATCACCAATTTGCATTCCGTTAGATAAGGAAGACGGGCAAAGCAAAAACCCTTTAGCATGGCCAGAAACAAGAGAACAGAGTGCCAGGAAAGCTTGAAAAGACACAGAAGACCAGATAACGCTCTGGCAGGGCTGGGCCAAGAATTTGCACCTTCTCCTCCCCGAGCCTAGACGCTGCCCTATTCCCACTCTCTCCAGCACCAGCTCAGAGGTCCTCCTTCCTAAAGGAACTGCATCTATCACCTACTCCAGAACTCCCTGCATTTACACTGTCGAAATCATGCTCATGGCCTTATGTTCATGATGTAGGTCTGCTTTGCATCAAAACTGTTAAGAACTGTAATCCTTTTTTAATTTTTTATCTTCCAACTCCTTGCAGTCACCTGTAAACTAGTGATGTCCATGTGCTACATATATTATGATTCATAACTGAGTTCATTGAGCCAGAAAACTACTGATTAAATGACTTGGTCCTGGTTCTTCTTCTTTACAAGCTCCTGGAAGGCCTTAGAGAGTGTGCAGCCTTCTTCTGTTTCCTTATTTTACTATCTCATGGTTACCAATCAAATTTGATGATATTGCTAGACTAGGTTCTTCCAGGAGCTAGACTACTTCCTGCCGCTTAATTCGCTCTTAATAGATATTTTCTGAATAACTGAAGAGAATGAATGAGTGAAAACACAGGTATCAAAAAATTGTACCTCCTTGGTTGTTCAAGGTTGATTTAAATTGTAAGGGGAAATAAATATCTAACTACTTGCCAATAATGCATTAAGCATAACATCAAACAAAGGACAGAGAGTCCTATGAGTCCCTTATTTTTGTAGAGAGGATGCAAGTGTCACCACACATTGCTGTCATCGCTGCTGCTGTTGTCCTTGTCCATTTCTACACCTCCAAGCGTTAAGAGTGAGTGACAATCTGGATGACTCTCATGAGGCCACGCCATGTGTCCGTGTCTCCTCTCAGCTTTGGGAAGAATGAGGACCAACATCTACGTTCGCTTTTTGCTTTGAATGCCCTGATTTAGTACATTTTCTTCCGCACTCTCGCTGGCCTCATCCCACCACTTTTTTTCCTCAGGGTTTATTGCCATTTCATTTCTGCAAGCCATTTCATGACACAATGTCAGTCCCTTCTTCACGAGCGTGGCCAATTGTGTTACACAGCCTGATGCTGCATCCACCTTCCATCCTGTCCCCGTCTTGCCACACTGCACCTAGATTCTGACCCAGGCCTCTTGGAACCTCTACTCTTCAGGGAGAATAGCTTTAATCCCACACAGTAGGTTCCATCAACATCTTTGGTTTGATGGAACCTCCCTCTCCTGATTCTCATGCAGCCTTTTCTAACATACACTACTCTAGTCCCCAGAATTCTGAGTCTAGAAGCCGGTTTAAAGGTCTGCAGCTTAGCCTGCTGACCTGGAGGACTGTTCTTCCCTTCTCTAACTCGTAGCCCAGGCCCCAAGGTCCACGCTACTGCCCTTTCCTCGTTCTTGCTCATCTTCGATTTGTCTTCTACTTTGCTGCTATAGTGACCACAGTCTGACTGCTGGTGAGGATGAAAGGATGCTCACACACTGAAGCCTTCGTTCCATTCCAATACAAAGAGATAAGATAGGGAAAACGAATGCACATGCACACACACACACACACATACACACACACACTCAGCAATAGCACAGAAGAGAGCTGGCCCTGGCACGCACATGCATGTGCACACACACACACACATACACACTCAGACTCAGACTCAGCAATAGCACAGAAGAAATAGCACAGAAGAGAGCTGGCCCTGGCACGCACATGCATGTGCACACACACACACACATACAAACAGAGCAATAGCACAGAAGAGAGCTGGCCCTGGCACACACACACACTCACACACACACACACACATACACAGCAATAGCCCAGAAGAGAGATGGTCCTGGCACACACACACACTCACACACACACACACACACACACAGCAATAGCACAGAAGAGAGATGGCCCTGGCAAGCACCTGCACACACATACACTCTCATACACTCTCTCTCACACACTCTCTCACACACACACACACAGCAATAGCACAGAAGAAATAGCACAGAAGAGAGATGGCTCTGGCATGCACACACACACACACACTCTCTCTCTCTCTCTCTCTCACACACACACACACAGCAATAGCACGGAATAGAGATGGCCCTGGAGTGGGGCTATGGCAGAGCACAGGGACCCAGCAGCAGTAATGATCAGAAACTATTGAAGTTCCTAGAGGCAATGATGGAGAATTTCATAACAACATACTGGATGAAGAGAGAACATCCTTTGGAGGTTGTGAAGGCTGTGGTGCCATGTACATCACGTTGATGTCTTCTGACAGTCATAAATTTATTATAAAAAGAGAAATGTCCTAACATCAGTTACAATAACAGCCATGTTGAGTGAACCAGTTCAGTTGTGTTTGAAAATGAAGCCATCAGAATCAATTTTAGAGCAATCCCTTCACATGTGCTATTAAATGTTCTTATTTCATCTACAAGCTTTGCTAATCCTAACAGCTCCACTGAGAACGCCAAATTCCCAACTGCACCTGAAATTACAGTGGAATTGCTGAGCACTGTGAACTTTTTAGAATGCTAAGTAAAACAAAATCTAACAAAATGCTGTTTTTAAGCATTGAATTCCCATAATTTGAAATTCTTTCACATGTCCCATTGTCTGTATGCAGCTGAAAACTATAAAGCTCATTGCGGAACACATTGTTGTCACAGGTGAAATTTGTTCCATGCATAAACAAGCTAAAGATATTTTCACAAACTGAAAAATAAACAAGTGCAAAAATTTTAGGTGGTTACGGCTCATCCTTTGAATGAGACTCTTAAATCACAGCAGTACCCATACATAAATACTGAGAATAAAGTTTAAATGTGGAAGTACTATATGTGAACACTGGTACTACCCATTGATATGTTTTTAGTGGGTTTTTGAAATTTTTTTTAAATTTATTGTAGCTATGACTGGCATTCCTCAAGTATATAAGTATTTTTACATAAACATGCTTTAATTTAGTTAAAACATTGATTTCTATGATACTCATAAGGATCAGCCTTCAAAATGTTATTTAATGAAAACTAAAAGGTTTACTCAGGCTTACAAATGTGGTGGGAATGCTGTCGTTATTTATTTTCAACATTTCTCTGAATATCCTAAGTAACATGAATAAATAAATCATTTTTAAAATAAAAAATTATCATCATTTATAGATGTTATTGCATATGTAGAAAATTTAAAAGAATATATAAAAATTATTAGAACTAAATATGAGATTCAAAAAAGTATTAATTACCATTGTTCCATCTGGGTAATAACCACATGATGGTTTATTACAAAATTCTACTTCTACATGTTTGAAAATTTTTATAAAATGTGTGGGGGAAATGAGCTTACCAAGCCTTCTGGATAAGGGCTAATATACAATGATCAATTAAATTTATAAATACTGGAGACACAAAAAATGTTTTGAAGTATCATTTAACACCAAAATATATCAAATACCAAGAAATAAATCTCTAAGGAGAAAACTATAAAATAATATTGAAAGAAATCTAAACATTTAAAAATGTATGGGATAATCCACACTAGGGTTTAAAGAGTCCATGTTATGAAGATATCAGTTCTTCTCAAAATTATCTATAGATACAATGCAATTTCAATCTCCCAAAACTTTGCGTGTATATGTGTGTGTATGTGTGCATGTACACACACTATGGTCCAGATACAAGGTGTTCCAAAAAAGTGTATGTGTGGGACAATGCAAGAACGTTCAGAGGTGAAATGATTAGACTATGAGAGCTATGATCTGACTAGTGGATTAATCCACTGATTTGGATTAACTGGATGATAACTGTAAGCAGGTAGGGTATGATGGGAGGAAGTAGGTGATTGGGGGCACACCTTTGAAGTTTGTCCCTGGTGAGCAGAGCTCTTTCTGCTTCCTTGTTGCCATGTCCTGAGCAACTTTCCTCCACCGGATCCTTCCTCTGTGGTGTTGTACCTCACCTCAGGCCTAGAGCTGTGGAATCAGCCAACCACGGACTGACACTTTGAAACCATGAGCCAAAATAAACTTTTCCTTCTCTAAATTGCTATCGTCAGGTCTTTTGGTCAGAGCAACAAAGAGCTGATTAAAACAGTGTGTGTAACTTAAAAAGCTGATTCTAAGGGTAAAATTAAATTTATATTTGGATATGCAACACACTGAGAATAACCAACATAACCTTAAGCAGGAAAAAGGTAAGGCAACTTGCACTCTCAGATATCAGTGATTATTATAAAGCTATGATAATTGAGATGGCATGATGGACCAATAGAATAAAATTGGAGAACACCGAAACAGATCCTTATGTATAGAAACATCGATTAGCTATAAAGGTGCAACTGCAAAGCGGTGGGGGGAAAGGAGTATTTTTAAGAAATAGTGCTGCATTAATCAAATAGCCATTGAGAGAAAAACTGATCTCCATACTATGTCATAGAAAAAATCTATCATAGATATTTATGTGAAAGGTAAATAATAATAATAATAATTAATAATAATAATGGAAAATAACATAGGATAGTATCTTTATGACCTTGTGAGAAGGAAAAGATCTCTTAAACAGGTCAATAAATAAAAGTTTGAAGAACTGTGCTATATTAAATTTAAAACTTCTGTTGACTGAAAAAGACACCATGAAGAGTGAAAAAGCAAGCTACAGCATGAAAGAAGATATTTTCAGCAAATTAATCAACAAAAAGTTCACATTGAAAATATAAAAAAAAACCTTATCAAAGTCATTTAGGAAAAACATCAAGTTAATCCAATGAAAAGGAATAGGACACTTGACAGGCATCCCATGACTCAATAAGGATATGTAAAGGTCCCAAACTCACAATGAGGCACCAACAGCACAGCTACCAAAAGGATTAAACTAAAAACATCTACTATCAAGTGTTAGTCAGTCTGTGGAGCATAAGAATCCTCATATACTGCTAGTAGAAACATGAATTAGCAAATTAACTTTAATAAACAATTTGTGTTATTTACTGAAGTTGAAAATATGCATGCTATTTGAACTACAACTTCTACACATTCCCCTAGTAAAAATGTATGCCTTGTGCACCAATACATGTGTAAGAATGTTTATAAATCCTGAACTAGAATAAACAAGAATATCTATCACATTTGAATGGATAATTGAATTACAGTATATCGATAAAATGGAATACTAAAAAGCAATGAAAATTAGTGAACTGCAGCTCTCAGCAACACAATAAAAGAGCCTCACAGCATACAAAAAAAAATAAGTACAAAAAGTGAGATACAAAAAGTATGTACTCTTGGGACTGGAGCGGTGGCTCAGCAGTTACGGCGCTTGCCTGGCATATGTGAGGATGCGAGTTCAAACCCCAGCACCACATACACAACCAAGTGTCCCAGGAATGAAAGTCACATGAAAAACTAAATAAAAATTGCTTCTTTCTCTCTCTGTCCGTCCCCTCTTTTAAAAAAAAAAATTCTTAAAAAAAAAAAGTATGTACTCTATAGAAATTTCAAAGATAGTTAAATCTACATGATGGTGCCAGAATTCAGGATATTAGTTATTTTTGAGGATAAGAAAGGGTTTTTATTAGAAAGAATCCTGTAATAGAATTCTGTGAAGATGGTAATGTTTCATTTCTTGACCTACATAGGAATTATAAAAGTGTTTGACGTGGGACCACTGAGTACACATTTGGGCATTATAAAATTTAAAAATTTTTAGAAATGAAAAAGAATGCATGAAATAAGATTAGGCAGAAATGAGAAAAAACAAGTAGTTATAGAAGTAACTTGCTAGGTATCTCAAAAATTTTTTAATTTTATTAAATTTTGTATTTGAGTGTATTTCAACTCAAGTGATGAAAAAGATCTGGACAAGACATAATAATACTTTTAAATTACTTTTAATTAATCAAAGACAGACCAAAAGACAAAAATTCAAAAAAAAAGTATAAAAAAAGGGGTTCTCAACATATGTAACAGGCATTACAGAGAAGAAAATGATGGAAAAATGATAGTTAAAATAATAGTTAAATAAATAGTTAGTAATAGTTAAGAATTTATAAAATTGAAGAAATACTTGAGTCATGATAAAAAAAAAATTCCATGTCACACACAGCAAGTGATAAAGAGACAAAAGAATATCTGGACAAGGACATGACCTTAAAAGCTGCCAGAGGAAAAAAGAAAGCAAAAAAATAGTAATAATAGTATCAACAACACTAAAATAGTAGGTCTTATTTTCAGTAACAAAATATAACAGAATTCAATGGCATTTCTCAAATTTCTGGGGGAAATAAGTCAATGTGTGGTTTTATACCCAGCTAAACTGTTACAGCCAACGCAATAAAGACATCTTCTCACATTAATGACTAAGATACATTTTCCCACCACAACAACCAGTCTCCTTTAGACTTCACTTCTCACTTCCTTTCCCATTATTTCTGAAACATAGTGTCTATCGAGTGAAGAATTTTCTCTCCAAAACCATTAATATGTTTGCCTCTTTATCATTTTCCTGAATCCCCATTGGTTAACTACCAATTCCATGTGAATGCATATCTTTTGTTTTTCTACTCCTGTGCCTAGACTGCTAAAGAAGACCTTTCTTCCTTAAAGATCTTTCTTTCTTTCTTTTTCTTTCTCTTTTAAAGAAAGAGGAAACGGAGAGGGAGAGGGAGAGAGGGAGAGGGAGAGAGAGAGAGAGAGAGAAAAGCAATCTTTATTTAGTTTTTCATGTGACTTTCATTCCTTAGACACTTTGTTGTATATGTGGTACTGGGGTTTGGACTCATGTCCTTGCACTTGCCAGGCAAGCACCATAAGCACTGAACCACAGCTCCAGCCCCTAAAGATCTTGCTTGAAAGAAAAAAGATGGAATGCAGGAAGGAAGGATGGAACGAAACAAGGAAGAAAGAAAAGGGAAAGGAAAAAAGGAAGATCAGCTAATCAAACTAATTAAATTATACACAACCAAGGATGTCATTCTGCTTAACACTGATTTTACTTCTACTCAATCATCTGCACTTTACATTCCTCTTGTTATTTATTCCACCCTTCTTGTTTTCTCTAGCCCTTTATCTTTAAACTTTTTATCATCAAAAAAAAATGCCTCTTATTTCTCAGGAAAGCCAAAAGAATGACCTTAACCTACCTATTTCCATGATGTCAATATCAAATTGAATACAATTGATAGTGTTTGTCTCTGCTACTGACAAAATTGACATTGCTCGATTCCTGAATAAAGTCTTCATATTTTCATGCTTGCTTTATACCATCACCATCACACAAAAATAATTGTATACAAATATATTCTACTTTTATTTCAATACAAAGAGCTTCCACACATATCTGCACTGTTGGTAGGACAAATTATCTCCAAACAACATAGAGGGGATATTGGCCCCAAATCACAGTAACTCATGTGCAGGATTGATAGCATGTAAATCCACCTGTTCCAAATCCAGTCACCCATCCACTGTTGTATAGTGTACTTCAAGATATCAGTGATTAACCCAGTTCTTTTAGGACATAATAACACTGCAGGTAGTATATATAAAGTTTTATATAAAAAATATTATTAGAGAAAATATTACTTTACTAATCATTTCCCTTAATAAAAAAAATCCATCTGATTAAAAAATACAGGTAAAGAGCTATTTAGCAGTTGTATGGCATATTTGCCTCTCCTTTTCACCCCAGTAAAATGCTTTGTCCTATTTGATACTGCTTTTTATTTTTTGATGCCTAAGGATATGCTTGCTTATTTACAAGAAAAAAATTAGGCCTACTATGGAAATACAAAACTCCTTGCCCTCCCCTTCATTCACAATACTGTACTTGACCAAGATAACTGGAATATCAGTGTTGATACACTCTAAGCAAACATGCCATTTTAATTATTTCCTAGTATAAGTAAACAGAAAATTATAACTCTTCCAGCTAGAGTCTATGGATCTCCCTGAATTCTTGACTCCCTCTGAAATCAATGGGCGTGATAAGTACGTTTATAAAAAGAAATTTAAATTTTTAATTTAAAGGGGAGAGTGAAAATTTTAAAAAGAACTTCTTGAAGAAATTAAAAGAAGTAATTTATTCAATTAATTATATTTTGTTCGGGCTGGATCGGTGGCTCAGCAGTTACTGTGCTTGCCTGCCATGCGTAAGGATGCAAGCTCGATCCCCAGCACCACGTACACAACAATGTGTTGGAGCAACAAAAGTCACATGAAAAACTAAATAAAATTGATTCCTTCTCTCTCTCCCTCTGTCCCTCTCTCTTTAAAAAAAAAGTATATATATATATATATATATATATACACACACACATATACATACTTTGTTAGAAAAAAAAAGAGCTTTATATTGCTCATAAAATTTTTGGTCTCTTCCTTTTTTGATAAACAATTGGCAAACAAGGATTAGGCACAAACCAAACCAAACACTAAATTATGAAAGACAGCACTACACTGGGTCACTGATAGTGCTGAAGTTTAAGGAGGTTACGCTGCTCAAAGTAACGGAATGTGGTAAAGATTCAGACCCAACTAGCCAACCCCATAGCCTAAGTCTTAACTCAGCTTTTGAAGACAATGGCGCAGTTGCTAAACTTAACCCATAGCATGTTTCATTATTCCTGAACAGTGTTAGTGAAATTAAAGCTTTTCACAGCAGGTCTGGATTTCTGGTTTCTGAAGCAGCGGAAACTCAAGCAACTGTGAGCTGACATTTGAGCCTGCCAGAGGTTGGCCAGGGTGATGCAGTTGCCCCTGTAGATTAAGCAGGAACTCACTTAAGCCATGACTCCACGCTGAATTACACCCACCTTCTTCGCTCACTGGCATCACCTGGCTGACTCCTGCAGACATTGCTAGCTCAACCTCTGTACACCTGCTCTAAGCAAAGTACATCATCTGAGTCTGATTGTCAAAATCTTATGAAAGGGTAATATCAGGACCTACCATGCAATGTTTTATTAGGAATAAATTCAACAATGTACACAAAGCACTGGAAAAATGCTAGGCATTTACTAAATAGTGACAGCTGTTGTTTTATTAATAAAAGCTTGAAAACTAAATTTTCCCACCAAGGAATCAGCTTTAGGTATCTTGCAAAGACTATTATTTATGCCACTGCTGCTGACTCATTCTGTTGAAAATTTGCTGATCTTCAAAATAAGCACTTTCTAAAACTAATTTTCTACTATGACCAAACCTAAAAACAAAAACAAGCAAACGAAACATATGCACATTTCCTATGTTCTATGTTTTTTATGATACAGTCAATATCCCCAAAGCGGTTATTTGTTTACTTCCTGCTTCTCAGGATCATACCCAGTGCTTTGCAAATGCTAAGCATACACTTTACCCCTGAACTTCACCCCCAGTCCTCCCCCGGAGTTTTTAAGTGAGAGGTGGAAGCAGACATACAAGCAGCTAATTCTAGAAAATCAACTACAGAATTGCAGAAAGTAGGTATTACACAAGTATTTACTCATACCTAGCCTTTTCCCAAAAGGTATGTACATACCCAGCCATCAGACTAAGATTAATAATTAAGAAATCAGAGTAACATGATTTAAGAGTAAGAAAAACTAAAAATAAAAGTGGGTAAAGATGGCAGCTGGATCAGTGGCTTGGTGGTTATGACGCTTGCCCAGCATGCTCAAGTACACAAGTTCAAACCCCAGCACCCACATACACAACTAAGTGTCAGAGCAACAAAAGCCATGTGGAAAACTCAATAAAAATTGATTCTGTCTGTCTTTCTCTCTAAAAAAAAAAAAAAAAAAATGGGTGAAGATTGGTCCACCTACCTCTCTACAGAGGATTGTAGTGCTGGCTTGGGCTGCCCTGGCAGTGATGATAATGGGCCACACAGTAGGCAGAGGGTAACAAACTCCCTGGTGGCTCAGGAGGGCACAAAGCTTTCCCGGTACTAAGATCTGAGAGAAATACACTCTCAAAATCACAATTTTGGAAATTGAGGAATTTGCATTTATGTTTCTGGTAGACCTCTGGGTTGCTGTCAAAAGTTGGTAGACTTCTGGGAAGGACCAGAAAGTGAATCCTTCATTCACCCATGGTGGGTCATGCAGCTGCTCTAACCACTGCTCAACTCTGCCATTATAAAGTGAAAGCAGTCATAAACAAAATGTCAACAATCGACAGGGCTGTGCCCCAGTGAACTTCACTTAGGAAAACCGGCAGCAGGGTGGATTTGGCCTGTAGGCTGTAGTTTACAGTCCTACTGTCTACGTTTCCCAGTGAAAGGGGAGTGTCAGTTTCAAAAGATATTTTTGACAGCTGTATTAGTGAAAAACAAAAGCTGTTTTGCAGAATGATGATGGTTTTATAGAGCTGACCACCTACTCATCATTGCTTGGAGCAGAATGTAAGAAATGGATGAAAATTACTATAAGCATTAAATATCAGTATATCTTGTGCTATGCAGTTGTGCTGGGTCTTACCTTCAACTTTACAAGAAGGAGTGACAGCCACAGTGGCTGCTCACAGTGAAACCAGGTATTGATCCAACTGACCCCAGGAGACTCCAGAGCTCACAATATCTGTGATCAAATGGTGTGGCTTCCAGAGAGATCTGTGAGATGGATTACTCCATCCATGTCCAGAGTGCCAGAGTGTCCAGGAAGCAGAGACAGAGAGCTTCACTCACCGAGAACAAAATATATACACCCCCAAGGAACACCCCCCAAAGACCCACTTCCTACCCACCTACAGTTGCCACCAAGTTAATCCCTATCAGGGGGTTAATGCACTAATTAGGTTAAGCATCTCATAACAATCCTTTTACCTCTTAATTTTCTTTCTTTGTCTCACACTTGAGCTTTTGGTAACACCTCCTATCTAAACAATAACCCCCCTCTTCTCTAAGGTCATCCTCTCTTCTAAGAATCACTAGCTCAGTAATTTATGAATGCAATAATAGTCCATCACAATCTAAAGAAATCATCTTCTCTAGGTTTCTTTGTCAAGTAAAAATTAAATAATGCTTTAGATGAAAGTGATCATCTAATGCTAAGCACTTGGCAGTCGCTCAAAAACTGCTGTTGAATTTGAATCTGTCTCTTCAGAATAAAATTCAGCTCAGCAGCATTACAAGTCATCGAGTTTGGCAAGTTCAGAGAAAACTCCGCAGAGGTTGCATGGGACTGGGTCTTAATGGATTTAGCTATGTGCCACATAGGCAAAGAATGAGGGAATCACCATGAAGGATGATGAGAGGACATGAGCAGGGCCAAGGCATGTGGCAGGAAGGAGCACTGAAGATACAGAATGGAAAGCACTTTGCTTTGTCAAATGCTTGATATGAGCCCGGCCTAGGAGCGAGGCTGCAGAGGTAAGCAGGACACCGCAAGCTGAGAGAGAATGAGACCAACAGGGGAAACTTCCATCAGTCAGCTAAGATGCTGCGGTAGACTCATCCAGGGAAACAAATCAGAAACGGACCAGTGGGGCCCTGACGAGAGAAATAAAGAAAATGGATCAGCAGCAGCAGAGGCCTGCACATCACCCTATAGCACCCATCACGCTCCTGGCCCAGCTCTGAGAACAGGTGTTTCCTAATCACTTGAAAAGCCCGGCAAAGAAAAGAGGGGAAGATGTCGTTGCTCTGCAGGCTCTAAAGATCTTAGACGCGGCCTCTTTCAAGAAGTCGCTCAGGTGAAGGTCCTCAGGCTCCCTGTCCTCTTGAAGCCTTACCAGGTTGTGGAGTGGATTGTATGTAGAAAATTGTACTTTTTTTTTTTTGCCCAGGATGAAAGAGGAGGAGGTTGAAAAAAAAAATGTCTTTGTTTCTTCACTTCCCTACTGAGTGCTGGATTCATTAGGAATCAGTTACACTTGCTGGGGCCTCCCTGGAGCTGGCTGCTGTGACTTTTGCTGCTGGCCTCCATTGTAACACAAGCAGCCTGCAGCCCCACTCTGTACGCAGCTTTTATTCATGCTAGGAAGAAGCCCTTCCAGCCTTTGGAAAACTCACAACACTACCTGATCCAAATGAGAGAGCTGCCTTTTAAATAAGGGTTTCAGACAGTAATCACTTGAAAACACAACGCTTGTGTTTCATGGTGATCTCTTCATTGGACCCTAGACCTGACCCACCCCGGAGAACGTAAAACTTCACATGCAATCTCTGAAAAATAGATATAGCCCTGGAAGCTCTGATTTACCTAAAACAGGCTGTTAGGGGAAAAAAAGAATAAAGAAAAGACATATTCATGTGCCAGGCAGCTCCCTGTCAGTAATACAAATGAAAGAGCTTAAACTAATTAGTTTGTAGTTAGTCTACAAAAGGGATGAACATTTTAGATTATTTACCTGCCTCCTTCCCAATATTTTTCAAGGCACTTTAGAATAATTTTTGCCCTTTCTGTTTTTCACCACAGAACTTATCAACAGTCAAAGTTGAAAGTCAGGCTGTGTGGTGCAATGGGTAGAGTGGGTAAACGGTGAGCAGAGATGGTCTTGAAGCCCACCGCTAGTTAGCTGTATGGCCCAAGTGATGCTCTGAACTCCCCGAGGCTCAAATTCCTATCATCATAAATAGCTCATGAGATTGGCAAGGTTAAATTAGATAATGCAGGCATCCAGAGAGTTCACCAGGGGAAACACCTGTGAGGTAAAATGCTGAGGGAGCAGAGGGTGGCTAAGCCATCAGATGGCAATGACTTCTGACCCCTGTGAGGGACGGATGGAAGAAAAACAGATTGAGTGGAAGTGTCTTGATTGTAGTGCTAACAAAACAAGACAAGGCCAGTTGGGACTATTCAGGTTTAAGTCACTTGTCAGAGAATTCTCCATGTCCCACAGACAGACCTGCGTTAGCACACGAGCCCTGCTCAGTCATTTCTTGGAAGCATGGCCTCTATACAGACCTGATGGTGGACCTCAGAGCACCACAGTGGTGGCCAGGCAAGTATGCTCTCTGCTGAAAGAGCTGAGGGATCCATTATTGTGGCAGCAGCAATAACCACCATACAGAAAAACACTGGGCATAGTAACTGACATGTGATAAATGTACTCTCTCTCCTTTAGTGTCAGCTTCCGGGCTGATAGGCTGAGACAAGTATACTGTTTATGGTTTAAATCAACTCTGAGATGCAAGTTGACCTTTATCAAAGTAAATAACAAAAGATTAAATTTATGAAGGAATAGCGTAGCAATAGGAGTACATGTGCCATAGTAAACTGTACATATTCAAAGAGGTAGAAGCCACAGGGAGAGAGAGATTGAGAGAGAGAGAGTGTGTGTGTGTGTTAGTAAAACAACAGAAATTTACATAAGCTGCTAAGATACCTAGTTTATTGGTATTGGAGACCCATGGTAGGAGTTGACATCAGTTCATTAGTGACCAACATTCTATGGTAAGTATCTTTTTATTGTTGTTGTTATTGTTAAAGAGAGAGGGACAGAGAGAGAATCAATTTTATTTAATTTTTCACATGTCCTTCGTTGCTCCGAAACTTAGTTGTGCATGTAGTGCTGGGGTTTGAACTCACATACTCGTGCATGCCAGGCAAGCACCGTAACCACTGAACCACTGTTCCAGCCCCTATGACAAGCATCTTATCTGAATTGCTGCAGTCTTAAAAAATGTTAAAGATAAACTTCATCACGTAATTATTGCAAGGCCTGCAGACATGAGGTGAATGTAGAACATGAAGGAATTTATCATGGGATTTTTAGAAAGTCCATGATCCTTAGCCTGGCAGGGATGAGCTCTCCTTCATTACTTCCTGGCTCTAATTTTATCTGTGGGTAACAAGAATGATTTTATCTTGGTATCAGAAAGTTTGACACTGTCAAACATCTCATTCAAATTTGGGAAAAGGATGTGTTTCCTCATAAATGTCAAAGGGAAAAAAGATGACAGGTTAGCCTTCTTTGAGCAAACACGGTTGTTGGTCCCTGTTCATCATCAAGCACAGAGTTCCCACGGCAGTGCCATTCCAGATTTACAGGTCTGGGGACAAAATGTTCCCAGCCAATTTACATGCAAGCTTACAACATGATTTTCAAGCAATAAATTCTACATGTTGCCAAAGTGCTTCATTCCTTGGCCATCACCTACTCTAACTTCCAGCTCAGGAGACCTTCACCCTCTGCCTTCTATTCTCATTGATCAGGATTTCCCTATGACAATGGAAGTCCACACTACTGCACTGACTTGGCTTTCTAATCTTCCTACAAATATCTTTCCATCGTCATGTTCAAATGGTGCATAGGTGTACAGATTTGGTTCCAGATGGCCAGAAGTTTGGTGCTAGGTTCTTAGTAACCTTTTAACCTGGGGAGACATTACTTAGCCTCTGTGAATCTCAGGTTTTTACATACAAAATTTCAAGTCTTACTTGAAAGGTCATCATGAGATTCTGGGACAATACACACAAAAGACCTAGTGTAGACCCTAACACATAATAGGTGCCTAACCAATTGTAACAGATAATCTTTCCTTGACTCGTTTTTTCCCCATTTTTTTAATTCAGAAATTTATTTGAACAATCACACAAGCTTCTAATGAAATAATATAATATATAGAGAGAATCTGAAAATTAGATTTACCCCCAAGAGCCCCCCCCCCAATTACCCACCTGTATCCCTGCCCCCTTCCCAATACATCTCTACAAATGCCTTAGGTTGTATGACATTACACCTTATCCGGATTTAAAACATGATAATAGACCTCCTTTCTCAATGGCCAGGGTCTAGCTCCAGCCTCCACAGATGACTGAAGACATTTGACCCTTGGTTCTCTGGGTTATGCTTATCTTTCCTTGACTCTTAACTTTAGAAAAATATATAGGAAATGTGTCCTTATATGCACCATAAAATGTCTTATAACCTATCAAAACAAAACTGCAACAGCAAACTCCTATACTGGTTATTGCCATTATAACTGCTTAGTAAATATATGATTATGATTGCTATCTAGCTGCAAACAGTAAACACAAAATATAAAAAGAATATTCAATAAATTGCATAAAGCTAGAATCAGGGTTGTGCTCTGTTGTAGATTCTGAGGCTCACTTCCTGAATTGCATATGTAAATTGAAAAGGTAAATGTTACCTAATATTTGCTACCAGTTGCTTCATAGCATCTTCCAGATCAAAGCACTGCCAATCTTTACAAACCAGGAGCAGAGTGAGCAGAGATAGTTTCCTACATCTTCTTTCATATTTTCTTAGTTTATTTCATACTTTGATTTTGCATGCCTGAGTCCAAGTATACACTCCTTTTCAACCAAATTGACTTATTCTTTCCCCTAGGAAATAGGGCCTTTTCTGAAATGTATGGATCCTCTCCTGCCAAGAAGAGAAAAGTCATCCTATCTTAATCAGGTCAAGGCCCCTCCTTGCTAGGCCCAGAGGTTGCTCAGCAGTAGCCAGCGCAGAGAATGATTCTTGCTCTGCCACTGTCTGTTACCATGGAGACATGCTAATTAGTGGATGATGAGAAAGCAGAGGAGTTCGGGGTCTATAAAACCATGAGAAAGAAAGGCAAATGAATGGAAAAATATGGACAAAGAGAAATGAGAGGATTTTGTGGGGCAAATTGTAGGGAAAGATGCTCTGGAATGGAAGGGATCATAATGAAGTGGAAGAGGGTTATCAGCAGACAATATTAGTGACAATGACTCATAGATCATGAGTTTGAAGAAGTGAAGGGTAGAGACTGCAGCCTGAGAGAAGAAATGGAAAACTCCAATTGTTCCAAGTACAAATTCACAGTCATAGAATGTTAAAGACCTGGATTTTAAAGGCATTGAAGGGCTATTTTTTTCCTAAAGAAAAGGAAATGTGATATTCAGAACTATCAAAGAATACTGCAGCTTTCTGGTGACATATTTCTCTGCTCTAACTTGAATTCACATTTGCCAGCCCATCACAATTCACTGGGTAGAATCCCAATGTGCCAATGTGTGGAATTCCAGTCTAACTCTTTGAGCCAAATGTATCCTTGGATTTCTATGTTCAAACATCCAACGAACAAGAACATGGAAAAACAGTGCTGCTAGTAATTTTAAGAGCAATGTTTTAAAAAGATAAAATAGAGATTAAAATGCTATCCCTAATGGTATATGAGTACTCATGTACCTAAGGCATTTTGATATGTTGACTACCAGGTAACATCTTTCTTCTAAAGAGATCATTTCACATTATATCAACACAAAGTTTTCTATTTGTTTATTTCATGATATAATATATATTTATCATGTTTTTGCTGTGTTATCCTTGAGCTATTAACACATTTTACAAGAGATATTTTATAAAAGTGTAAAGATATTATTAATATACTAATAATCAGAATAAGTAAGCTACCAGTGAAGGCCTGGGTATTAGGACCACAATTGTTCCAGGTATGAAGGAAGAGAAATGGACCACTGTGATAGTTTGAGGAAAATTAGACAAGACTCCTGTGCAAAGTTCTTATCTGCCAATGAAGATGAATCAACTCACAACATTTCACAACTTGGAAAATCCTCCCAACCTGTATTTCCTTCTTTCTGTCTACCTAGACTATCTTCTACCTTACAAACTCCCTCATTCTTCAAATTCAACCCATGTGCCATCTCCTTGAAAAAGACCTTCCTGAGCCTCCTCAAGTAGTTAGCAGTGCCCTTCTTAGTGTTCCTTAAGTCCTTGTATCTGTCTCCCTTACATATGTGTGTATTATAAGGTAAGCCTTCCTAGTCAGTGACTTTTCCCCCAAGCTGATGAATGCCAGAAGTGAGTGTTCTAAAAGTACAGGCTATTCCCAAATAAACTGAACTTCTGGTCAGTTGGTCAGGCTATCAGTCTAAATCTAAGTCCAGGTTCAAACACCAGGGGGAGACAGCTTCAGGGTAAGACCAGTGGAGAGCAGCCCACCCCACCTAACTGCTGATGAGGAAACAACACTGACTGTCCCCAGTCTGTTGCCTTCCTTCTCTGTCACTCTGCTTTCTCTAGTCTTTTTATTATGGTATTGAAGATCATCATACCAGCGAATTTTACAGGAAAAAGTACCATAAACAATCAGAAAATCAACAGCTCTTCTTGCAATGCTACCTATCATACTTCTGAGCTAGCTAAATATGTAAATGTGAGTACTTGGACATAGAGACATAACATGCATAAATGCAAAACACTGTCTAACCCCCTAATATCTCCCCCATCAACCCTGTGAGAATATGTGAAACTCAAAATTTTAATCACTGCAGTTGAAGAATACATTTTTATAAAAACCATATTGGAGGGGCTGGAGCGGTGGCTCAGCGGTTACAGTGCTTGCCTGGCATGCACAAGTGCATGGGCTCAAACCCCAGCACCCATGTACACAACTAAGTGTCAGAGCAACGGAAGCCATGTGAAAAACTCAATAAAAATTGATTCCGCCGCACCCCCCTCTCTTCTTCTCTCTTAAAAAAAAAACAAAAACAGAAAACATATTGTATCCCACCCTCTGAGAACTCTGAACATGGGAAGCAGAGCAGTCTCATTTGGATGGGGTAGAGGGAAAGATCTAGAGTATATAACCCCAGGAAGGAGGAAAGACCCAAGCGGTGAGGTTTTATTGGAAAATTCTAAGCAACCAGAACACATCTGGATAACACTAAGTAATTGAGGACCACTAGGCCTGGGTGATGAAAGGAAAGAAGTCAAGGAGGAAAATGGTCATAGCTAAATACAAATTCACCAGTCACACAGCGTTGACTCAAGACCACTATGGTCAAAGCCAAAACTAGGTCATCTTGCTCCAGCCCACTGCACACAAGAACATGGCCCTGTCCTCTGAACACATACCACTGCGATGCCACACACGCCACCATTTCCTGTTGCCAACACAGATGGCAGTAATGTAACTGATTATGAGTGTGGTGTGTGTCTATTTTTTAATGGGCCCTTTCAGGTGATAAACTTAGGGGTCTTCATAATTCCAAAGGAAATGTAAATCAGAAATTCTTCTCATATATTTTTGAATTAAAAATTGTAAAAATTTCTAAATTTCATTCAAGTACAATAGTTTGTTTCATATCTACACCTGCTCCAGTATCTTTGATTAGACATTTTAGAGGCTTATTTGGTCCAAATGCACTCTCTCCAGTAAGAGAACACAAGAGCTCAGGGTAAATTTATTACCTCAAAGTATAAAACTTCGCATGCTCCTGATCACAAATGTTTCATTTCTACAAATATCAGGGTATTGGGTAATGAAGAAATACATTTATGGAAATACTTAGGTATGACATAGCTATTATAACTTCACAAATTTTCAAAAGACTCCCCAGACTGATAAAATGTTTCTATTTAAGAGGTAGCATATTTTTCCAGACAAATTAATCCGGAAAATATCACTAATATCATTTAGTCTTAATATTGGAAGTAGATTTGATTAGTGAAAAAATTCTACATAGGCCTATTTACTTGGTAATCACAGAAATTATAATTTAGGAAGTATTGAAAAGCACAGAGAAATGACTGAACCAGTGGGTAAAACATGGAACCCAATTGCTGTACCTCCCTTATAGCTATCTGCGCTGGGCATTCACAGTCCCAGATTTCTCCATCGCAATTAGACCCTGCTTCTGCTTACACTTGCAGTGCCCATTCAGCCTGCAGCTCTAGGCTGAGGTTGCTATCTGTGGTGCTGGCTCTAACTCACAACTCCAACCACCACTCACTGGTGTGAAAGTCCAGACTTTCTGCTGTTTTTGTTCCCATATTGTGTTTTTGGATTACATAAAGATTACAAGGAAGAAAGGAGGGAAGGAGGGAAGGAGGGAAGGAGGGAAGGAGGGAAGGAGGGAAGGAGGGAAGGAAGGAAGGAAGGAAGGAAGGAAGGAAGGAAGGAAGGAAGGAGA
This sequence comes from Aplodontia rufa, assembly GCA_004027875.1. Classification (NCBI taxonomy): domain Eukaryota; kingdom Metazoa; phylum Chordata; class Mammalia; order Rodentia; family Aplodontiidae; genus Aplodontia; species Aplodontia rufa. Next base: position 49,181 of record PVKS010009845.1, read on the forward strand.
AAAACAAAGAAAAAGACAGGAAGAAAATTCAGCCTAGCTACCAGGTCCTTCTATCACACCCAAAGATAGCATCCTCTTCATTCACGACCCATTAAGAGAAGATGGGGAGAGAAACAATCAAGGAGTTTCAAAGTGTAAAAATGTAAGCCGCAGCTGGGCACAGCGGTGCTCACCTGTAATCCCAAGGGCTTGGAAACCTGAGGCAGGAAGATCACAAGATCAAAGCCAGCATCGCAACTTAGCAAGGGCCTAAGCAACTTAGCAAAACCCTGTCTCAAAATAAAAAGTGCTAGGGATGTGGCTCGGTGGTTAAGAGACCCTGGGTTCAATCCCTGGTACAAAAAAAAAAAAAAATTGTAAGCTGGAATGTAAACTTTTTAAACATTTTTTTGAGGACTTGAGGAGGTCCGACCCAGAGTCCAGTGGCCATGGCAGAATGGGATCAAAGCCCTGTTTCAGCACAAAGCATTGGATTCAGACATAAGGAAACATCTTCTGGCTTAGAGTTAATGAATAATTGATTACAACAATGAACTAGAATAAGGATTCACTTTTGAAGGTCTTTAAAATAGTTTTTCATCTCTTAAAGAAGAGTAGGAAATATGGCTTCTCTCTCTACTAATTTCTAGTTTGGTCAGTCCTTTATTATCTGTGATTCTATGCTGATTTGTCAACTATTCAAACAATTTGGAAAAAAGCTCATTTTTTTCCTGTAGAGCTTAAGTTCAAACATCAGATCCCCAATAGCATGTCTTTAGTCTTGCTTCAGGAACTCTTCAATGGAAAGGCAACACAATATTGAAATGATGTTATTAATAATTTTTTAAGAGAGAAGGACAGTGAGAGAGCGACAGAGAGACAGAGAGAATCGATTTTTATTGAGTTTTTCACATGGCTTTCGTTGCTGTGACACTTAGTTGTGTACGCGGGTGCTGGGGTTTGAACCCGTGTACTTGTGCATGCCGGGCAAGCGTGGTAACCTCCGAGCCATGGCTCCAGCCCTATTATTAGTAGTTTTTGAGATGGATTTTTTAATTTGTTAGAACCAGCAAGAACTTAGTTTGCACTGAACTAGGAAAATGTGTACTTGTCTAAAGAAAACCAATCAAAGCTGTGATGTTCTAGTTCCAATGATTTATTTCATTCTCCCCAGCCCACCTGAGCTACTATAAACTGGTGAAGCGGAGTGGTTTCATAAATGGCACAAATAGGACATGACTGGGGAAAAGTAAAATAATTTTATATCATGGCAGAGCCTTTACTTTAGAATTGTTTAAACCGTTTTTCCCCCATTGTCCAGGGTAAAGTGCCACAAGGAGACGTACTCCTTTTTCCTTATGATCTCCTCCCCAACATTTAGCAAACATTTCTACAATGGGATTCTTTTTTCTTCAGAAGACGTAAAAATGGAATTTATATAGTTCAACAAGATTTTTCTGAAAGAGACTATATATTTTTTCCTTCCATTCCAAAGTGAAAGCAAATTAATTTTTGATGTTCTGGAATTTTTTAAGCTTACCTTTTTTTTTTAACAATTACAATGTAAAAAGTCTTATTTAGAAAAAGCAAAAAAATCTGATTCTACAAAGATAAATTTTTGTTCCCAGAAGATAGAACCCAGATTACCTTTAGAACCACAGTAAAAAACATATGAAAAAATACATATGCAAGGGTTGGAGATATAACTCAGTGGTAGAGTATTTGCCTAGCATGCACGAGGCTCTGGGTTCAATCTGCAGCACCAAGGGGTGAGGAAAATATATATAATACAGGAGAATTAGAGCATAAAAAGAGAGAAAAATAAAATTTTAAACATCATTATAAATAATGAGTTTGCTAATATTTTACATTTGCTTAACCTATCAAGAATGAGGAAGTATACTTAATATTTTTGCAGCATTTTATGTTTGGATGTTTTATTAGTGCACGATACTTGTGTATAACAGTGGGATGTATTTTGACATATTCATACATGTACATAATTTACATGAAAATAATGAGAGCTTGGATAAATGTTGAAAGCTTTGTAGTAATTCTTCATTAAAAGTATGTAGGTCAGTTTTTCATCATGTATTCAAAATACCCAACCAAAACACCTTAAAGGAGGAAAAGTTTAAACTGGCTCATGGTTCCAGAGATTTAGACCATGCTCATCAGACTGTTGCTCTGGGCCTAAGGTAAGACAAAACACCGTGGCAGAAATGCAAGGCAGAGCAAAGTTTCTCCATTCATTCCAGCAAGGAAACAGAGAGGAAGAAGAGGTAGAGAGAAGAGACTGCAGGAAAGATGCACCCTTCTAGGGCACACCTCAGGGTCCCAACTCCTTCAGCCATGCCCCATCCGCCCACGGTTACCATTCACTCATCCATTTAAACCAGGATAGACTGATTCGATTATAGGTCTCATAATCCAGTCATTTCACCTATGGATATTCTTGCATTAACCCAAAAGCTTTTGGGAGATACCACATAACAAAATGTTACTCTTGAAAAATGGTTCCAGAAAACCTGAAGCTGCTGAGTAGATGCAATGGTACTCACCTGTAATCCCAGTGACTCAGGAGGCTGAGGCAGGAGGATCACAATTTTGAGGCTAGCCTCAGCAATGTAGAAAGACCCTCAGCAACTTAACAAGATCCTGTCTCAAAATAAAAAAATAAAAATGACTGGTGATGTCGCTCAGTGGCAAAGCCCCAGTTTCCCCCCACCCTCAAAATATCTGGCTGTTAAGCATTCTTTAAAGTAAACTATCTTACATTATTCTAATACTTCAGATTTATTCCCACAATGTCAAATGAAAGGGTTTTTTTTTTAACGCTAAGACAATAAACATACCAAGTAAGGGGTATGTTTTCTGCTTTTGCATCTCAATGATAAGAAAGTTGCAAATAGTTGAATTCAAATAAATTATAATATTTCATCAAGGGGAAACTATTTTCACAATTAAAATGTGTAATTAGATATTTTCCTAGGTAAAAATATTTATCTATCGCCGTTCTATAGAGGCAAACCACACAGTGGAGGATGTCATTTAACTAAATTATACAACCTACTGAATTACTAGTGCTACTACATTTTTCTCAAGTGGGTTATTATATGCTTATATAGTTTTAGCCTACCGTCTTATTTGTATTTTTTGTTCAATAAATATCAGTGCTTTTTTTTTTGAAAGAGGAGGGAATTCTTAACTCTATGATCTCTCCACTTTGCTTTGCATACTAAATTCATATGGATTTAAAATTTTTAAAAGTTTTGCTCTTTGAAAGACTGTTTTACAAAATGGAAATGTAAATCCCAGATTTAAAAAAAAAATTGAAAAATGTATATCTGACCAAGATCTTCCATTCAGAACATATAAAAAAATCTTTACAACTTAAGAAGAAGAAGCCATACTGCCCATGCTTTTTTTTTTTCTTTTTCTTTTAGGAAGGAAGGGCAATGAGAGAGAGAGAGAGAGAGAGAGAGACAGAAACAATTTTATTTAGTTTTTCAGGTGATTTTTGTTGCTCTGACACTTTGTTGTGTATGTGGTGCTGGGGTTCGAACTCAAATACCGGTACATGCCAGGCAAGTGCTGTAACCATCAAGCCACCTCTCTAGCCCCTCTTTTTTTTTTTTAATTAGGATTTTACAGCTATACATAGTAGTTGGGTTCATCCTGACAAAGTCCTATGTGCATAGGAATCAATTTCAGTTCATGATTCCCCTTTCTCTTCCCCCTTTTTGAAGTGAAAAAAATACTTCAACAATTTTCAAAGCAAGATTTACAAACACATGAAAATATGTTCACCATCACTGGCCAACAGAAAGATGCACGTTAAAGCCCAGCGAGACATCACGATACCCCAACCAGAATGGCAAACAGTTCAAACCAACATTACCAAGAGCTCACAGGGATGCACAGCACCGGGACCTCGCTCTCAGTCATCGCTCCCAGAATGTAAAGTGCTTCCACCACTTCGGAAAGTAGTTTGGCAGTCTTATAAAGTCAAACACATATTTGCCATTTGACTAATCAATTCCATTTCTAAGTAGCATGCCCAAGAGAAATGAAAAAATAAGTCCAAAAACCTTCAGGTAAATATTTTATAACATTCTTATTGAAAATTATTCAAAACGGGAATAATCCAAATGCTCATGCGTTACAACTGGACAGACAGACTGTGATAAAAACCAAACAATGGAATATCACTCAGGAAGTATAAAGGAATAAACTATTAATAAATGAAACTTATAGGGATGACTCTTAACCAAGATGCCAAGGGAAAGAAGCCAAGCACAGACGAGTCACGTGTGATTCAATCACATGACATGACATTTTGCAAAAGGCAAAATAACAAGGACAGGAAATAGGTGTTTCTTTGAGGCTGAGAATGAAGAGGGATTGGCTGCCCAGAGCATGAAAGAGCTTTTATGGGTAAATGGAATCGTCTGAGTCTAAATTCTGGCAAAAGCTACATGACCAAATATTTTTTTAAAAACTTAAAAATTATAAATCAGAAGTAAGTAATTTTTATTCTGTGGAAATTGTATCTCAGTAGACTGACTTCGGGGGTAAGGTGTATGTGCGCGAGTAGGTATAAGCCCTCGTGCGCACATGCATGCACACAAGGACAGAGGTAAGCAGCTTGGCTTCCCAGCCATGGGAACCAGAGGAAGGAGCAGGGCGTGTGCCACAATTTCATTGCATTTTGGACTTTAAGCCATCAGGGCCTTAAAAGAACAACCACCAGGGGCTGGAGTGGTGGCTCAGAGGTTAAGGCGCTTCCCTTGCATGCACGAGTACATGGGTTCAAACCTCCAGCACCATGTACACAAAGAAGTGTCTGAGCAACGAAAGTCCATGAAAAACTAAATAAAAAGTTGATTCTGTCTTTCTCTCTCTCTCTCACTGTCCCTCTCTCTAACGAAAAAAGAACAACCACCATGAATCAGCACCACCCCACCACGAGTGAGCACGCACAGATCTTTCACATGTTATTCTGTCTCTAAGTGTCAAATTGGCAAGTTGGTTATCCAACAACCCCACCCATCCTATTTCATTTCACATGCCCTTTATGGGACCTCAAGCCTAACCAGAGTCCTTTTCTAAAGGGCAATATTGGAAATGACCTGGGCTGGTCTCCGTGCATGGGGCATGGTGAAGCTTTTACTTAAAGGATCCTGCCCCCCAGGAGTAGGAACCCTCACATGGCTGCAGCAGAGCCACGGCCGTGATGGCTGTGGGAAAAATCATTATCGGGGGGATTCATTTCAACCTTGCTTCAGACCTTTCACTGTAACTCCTTATATAAAAATCTCTTTTTTTCCCTTGACCATTAATACTGATAATTATATCTGTATTTCTTAAGAATATTATGAGTTGCCATTCCGGCATAGTAGCAGATTGAATTTATTCACCTTACGGATATATTATTATCACAGATAATAACTGCAGCATGATAATTATCATCAATTATTCATTTGGATTAAGAGGCAAATAGGCTTGTGTTCAAGGGTCTTCCAGAGCACCGTTCATTGTTCCTGAGCCCTGTGTGCCAGTGTGACTAATTCGTACTCTTTTCTGAGCCTCTGTTGACATCTGACGGGTCCCATATGTATTTATTTGAAAATATAATAAAAGGAATGAGTACACCAGCTCAGAATGGAGTCACTAAAATAGACATATGGTTTCTTCTTTGCCCTTTAAGTGAGGGTATGCAACTGTCTGTGAAAGCCAGGCTGCTGTGAGCTTGGCTTCGGTAGATGCGACGGATTCCCTTTCTTTTCCTCCTTCACCCTTACAGTTTAAGCTCTGATAAGCCTGTCTATTTACATAATAGCTTTTTGCAAAAATAATGATGTGGTAAGTGATATACTTTATTCCTCATTGAACAAAGTGTATTTTTTGTGCTTCCATTTGAAGCTGATTTAAGTTTAATCTGCAAAAACAGCCTCTGCAAAGTTTAGAAAATCTGTACAGAAATCAAGAAAATAAAAAAGATGGAAAAAGAAATGAGAACAACATATCTTATAAACATGAATGGGTTTTGCAGTGGTGCTTTTTCAGCCAACAAACACCAAAATGAATATTTGCCCATTTGTAGAGTCTCTTTTGTTTTTTCTCTTGGTTTTATTTATTTATCGTAATTTGTCTTGCATATTTATACTGTAAATATAAAATGACAGTTTGCAATCTATGCTATTGGTGCCAGTATGGAAGCTTAGATACAGTTCTTCAGTGTCTTTAACACGTTAGGACTGCATTTTAAAATAACTGCAAGTCTTTCTTTTTCTTTCTCTCCTTTTCTTTTTCAATATTGATGTGGAAAAAAATGGAGCGGGGGACTAATACCTTGTGCTATAAATGAGGATTTTTAAAAGGTTTTGTGCTTACATTTGTCCATACATTCTCATATCGTGTTTTCTCCTTATGATATTACCCAAAAAAGTCCAATATGGCAGCTAGCTTTACTCCCATTTATAGACAGGAAGTAGAGTTAATAGAAGACAGTGTCATATTTAACCAGAAGCACACAGTGCTGGGACTAAATCAGGGACCACACCTCCTGACTCTCAGCTCCCCTTTCTGCCCCTCTCTGAGCAAAGCTGTAAATAGTCTGATGTGGATGAGGAAACTTTGGAAACTTGCCAGATGGAAACTGCATGAATTTCAAAGCAAGAGGAACCCTGAGGAGTGGTGGCTATGACGTTTTGCTGGTATCACTCCACGCCGCTTTTTAAAACCCTTTTTATAGCGGGAAGAACACTTGACATGAGATCTATCCTCTTAACAGATTTCTAAGTGCACAGTACAGTATGACAGTCTACAGACACCATGTATAGCAGATGTCCAAAACGTAGCCATGTTGCATAACTGAAATTCTATACCATTAATTACAACAGGCTCCAGCTATCCAGCCCCACCTGCTTTTCACATAATTAACCACTGGATTGTGCTTATTCAAGTGTCCACAAGAGGTGGTGAGCAGAGACACCTCTGGAAGCAGTCTACCCCCACTGCTATAATGCAGTCTTTATTTTCTAGTAGAATTTCATTTCTAATCTATTATACTCACAAAAATAATAATTAGTACTTAGCGAACAGTTACTACATGCCAATACCTGCACTAAGCAAATTACATTATTTGCAAAGAAAAATGGGTACCCAAGAAACTTTCCTTTACCAAGGAACTTTTTAAGAAGTCTCAATCTATGAGAAAACAGTTTATTTGATAATCAACAAAGTAGGAAGCCCAAAATTGTGGTGCATGCCTGTAATCCCAGTGACTCAGGAGGCTAAGACGGGAAGATCACAAGTTCAAAGCCAGCCTCAACCACTTAGTGAAGCCCTACACAACTTAGCAAGAATTTGTCTCAAAATAAAAAGGGCGGGGCTGGAGTGGTGGCTTGGTAGTTACGGGGCTTGCCTGACATTGGTAAGTACCCAGGTTCAACCCCAGCACCCACGTACACAACTCAGTGTCAGAGCAACAACAGCCATGTGAAAAACTCAATAAAAATTGATTCTCTCTCTCTCTCTCACTGTCCTTCTCTCTTTTTTTAAAGAAAGGGGAGGCTGGGGATGGGCCTCAGTCCCTAAATTCAATTGCGGGTACCAAAATAATAATAATAAATAAAATATATATTTAAAAATGATAATAATGGCCTCAAAGTGAGATAATCAACAAAGTAGAATATCTTTTAAAGGTTTCTTCTTAGGGATTTGGACTTAAAATTTATTAACCATTTATTCACTTACAGTAGACTCACTGTAGTGCCAGGTCTTATTCTAGGATCCAGACATAAAGCTGAATCACACAAAGCCCCTGCCCTTGAACAGGGAGCATTTTAGTGGAGAAGATGAATGATGCTCAAATGTTTCTTAGTAGTGAAAAGTGCTTTTTCAAAAAATAATGCAGAAGGGAGAGTAATTGGGGGGGCACTCCTGGGGTAATTGTAATATCCAGAATCTATACACATTTTATATTATTTTGTTAAAAACTTGTATGGTTGTTCAAAAATTTAAAAAAATTTAAAAATAAAATAAAAAATAATGCAGACTACACCAGTAAGGAGAGGTATAAATGGAGAACTCCTTAGGACGGGTGGTCAAAGAAGGATCAGATGTGAACGGCAAAGGTATAAAGAACTGGAAAGAGCATCTTGGGCAGAGGTTGGGGCGCCTCCCAGGCAGAAGGCCAGAGAACACAAGATATTCAGATATTCAGAGTGCGTGATAAAGAAGAAATCAGACCCCAAAAAGCATCTTGCACCAATAAAAGATGTCTTTACTGACTCTGTTTAATTCATTGTCAGCCACTTTAATTTTCCTCTGAACATTTTTTCTCTCTTGCTCTGAATATGATTCTCTTCTGGCTGAGTCTCTTTGATCTGATTGTTTGTGTATTTCTTTTTTTTGGTTGTGTTATGTTGACATTTCTGTCAACCCCCTTAAAATCACATTCTAAAAATGGAATATTCTTCTAATAGTCATGATCACCTGAATATAAAATAACCTGGCACCCTGGGGGAAAAAAAGCAGAGTAGTGAATTACAGTTGCTTTACAATTGAATTACAGTAGGTTTTGATGGATTGAAGGAAGAGTCCAAATTACAAGAATTATCTCTCCTGATGGTTTCCTTTTTTCTGAAAGGAAAACTGACTTTAAATCAATCGTATCTATTTGAAAACATAGCTAAGAGTTAACATTTGTTGAAAGTCCATATTGCCCAAAAGGCCCCACTAAGCACATCAGGTGTCATTTCCAACCCTCGTAGCCACCCTGTCCAGAAGGTGTGATTACCGGATGGTCACAGAGCAAGGCTCAGACAGAGTAACTGTCCTGTGCCAAGCGGTTCCCCTTCTCCACAGCTGCTACTGTGGAGAAGTAGCAACTACTTCTCCTACTTACAGCTGGGCGACGGCAAAGGCTTTTAAACACAGGCTGAAACAGTCCGACTTCTGTTTAAAATAAAAAAAAAAATTCTGGAAGCAGTATAAAAGATGTATTGAAGAGGGATGGGTCTGGAGTTAGGGAAGTGAAAGGTAATTCAGTTCAGGATACAGAGGGGGAGGGCCTTGAAGTACCAGTGCCATCAAGAGGGGTGGCAGTAATCAGCAGCCACCCTCCGGAGGATGCCTTTAGACAGGATGCTCCTGTCTAAAGTCGGGTGCATCTAGGTAGCAACGCCTATTCGGATAAGCCAGAGAATAAGAATTTTGCCATATTTTATGCAATTTTCTTATAGCAAAAGAACGCTGCCCTCTTTTGCTTTTTGTCTCATAGCTTACAAAGGTCCAAATAATAAAAGAAAGGGAGGTGCTGTCAGTGAATGGGCACAATTCAGAGTCTAAAATGTACCACTGGGTGACCAAGAAAGGGATCCCAAATGAAACGTCAGAATACCACCAGCGCTCAGAAATCCCAGCCTGAATGTGAGCAGAGGCTTTGGATCCCTGCTCTAGCAGAAGTGATAAAGAGGCTCTGAAATGTTTTGACAAGTTCAATTTTCAAACTTCATTGGAAATGGTAGTAACTGCAATTTAGTTCCCTAATCTAAATCACCACAGAAAACATATCAAGTACTTATTTCGCTTGGCTTTTGAAAAGATGGAATAATTATCATTATATATGACTTCTGTTTTCTTCATGTGAAAAAGACAGTATATGAATACAAGTCAAATAGAACAGAAGAGAGAAATAGATCAGATGCAGTGTGATAATGATAAGAAACCATCATGTCCATGTGGAAATAGAAACCAAATTGCCAGTCATTACTCCAACGTGGAGAAAGTTAGTAGGCAATTAGCAACAGCAAATGCCAAGTGGAAGGATAATTTGTAAGCCAACAATAAACGCAGTTTCTGTCCAATGAAACAGAAAGAAAGAGCAAGCATAAATGTCAATAAAACAATCAGGGAGGCCACGGGAAGGACGGCATTTACACTATGAGAAAATAAAATGAATCTCTCCCATTCGTCATAACTCCCAGCATTTTCCACATTCAGCTTGTTCTGAACCAGCAGTGGCAGCAGCCACATTTAGAAAACTACACTGACAATAAGGTACCTGATGCAAAAATACTTCCTTTCAGCAAACTAAGTATCACTAGTACCTGCACACCAGGCATGGAAACCCTCCTAGAAAACAAAAAAGAAGCTATAAAATAGAAAACTATGGTTCAGCCCTTGAAAATCAAAGAATAATTACGCAATCATGAGGAAGGACCTAAGGGAGGTAAATCAATCTGCTCAGTTACATTCATATACACAGAAAGTAATTATGGGGGAGAATTTTTTAAATAAAGACACACAATGGTTGGAAGAATATGTACTATATCGACTAAAGTTCATTATTTTTCTGATTCAAAGCATCCTAGACCAACTAAAATATCTTAATTTCAATAAGCTTTAGGGAGATTCTATAATTCTTCCCAATAATCACCCAGTGGTGCTTAACTACTGAGCTAGGTGACCAGCCCTGTTTTGTTTTGTTTTTGTTTTTTTTAAATCAGGACCTCACTAAGTTGCTTAGGGCTGAGGCTGGCTCGAACTTGTGATCCTCTTGCTTCAGCCTCCAGAGCCAGTGGGATTATAGGCACGTGCCAGCATGTCAGGCACTGTAACTGCTTATCTGCGTCATAGATATGTATATATGATGTATTAAGACTGCAAAGAATAATATATATGAACAGTTGTTTGGTAATTTAAGAAACAAATGTGTGCACATTTCATACACACTTCGCATTTAATCCTCAGAGTCCCATAAGGAGGATACTACTATTTCATATCGTATAGTTAAGAGAAGCTGAACCTTAAAACTTGGTGCTGCTCAAAATGAAGCTGGAATTTAAATCAGTTGGATTGCTAAACCTGAGATCTTAACCACAGAGAATATAAATTATAATTTAGAAAAACATTCCAGAAAATAATGGCGACTCAGAATCAGGCAGACTGAGTTCGAAGCCTGCTTCTGTGCGTGCCACACTCCTATTTAAAATCATTCAACATCTCATTCATGATCTTCACAATAGCTGTAAGAGGGATGGATTATAATGCTGGTGATGACAATGTCTATTTCACAATTAGTGGAAACGAAGGTTAAGTACCTGCTCAGAGTCATTTGAGTAAACTAGAAGCCAAGTTAATCAAGCTACAGGTCTTATGATTTTAGCTACTCTACAAAAATCCTGGTGCATCATTTCCCCCCTATCTGAATACGATTGCTTACAGCTCAGCTCTGTTCGCTTCCCATTGCTGTGCATATGAATGTCCAAACTCCGTTGTCTGAAACATGCACTTACACCCTCAGCTTTCTTAGACCAGCAGTGTTGAGTGCAGCCAAGCTGGGTCCTGTCATCAGTGTCTCTCAAGGCTGCAGTCTAGATATTGGCTGATCTACAATCCTGTCCAGAGCTCAGGGTCCTCTTCTAACTTCATTTAATTGGCAGAATTCCTGTGGTTTTAGGACTGAGGTTTCTGCTTTCTTGCAGGCCATCAACCAGGGGTTAGCTTCTAGAGTCTTCATAATCTTTTGCTATGTGGCCCCTTCCTACATCATTTCACAACATGGTCACTTACCTCAGTGAAGCCAGGAAGCAAATCTTTCCGATTTCTAGTCTCTTTCAAAAAGCTTACCTCATTAGGTCAGACTCATCCAAGCAATCTCTCATTTGGTTGACCAAAGTAAACTGATGAGAAATCTTAATTCCAAATGGAGAAATCCCTACAGCTTTGAGGTATAATATAATAGAATCACAAAAGTGATAGCTCTTGCCTTTGCCATATGTTATGGATAGAAATAAGCTACAGGTCCTACCCACACTCAAGGGAGGGGACTATACACCATTATTCATTGGAGATCATCTTAGAACAATGCGTACCACATTGGCTTTAGCATTCTAGCCTAGGGGTTGTTTCCTGAACCCTATGAATGAATACGCCGAATGAATACGCCCTACTGCCATTTACTTGCCCAGTAATAAATTTATCCCACAGTACCGTGAGGTCTTATTCCACACTAGACATTTAAGGTCTTCCAGCAGAGATTTTATCCTGTTCCCCATAGTATCCCCGCATCCATTTCAATCCTTGGCATGAGATAAATTGGTGCAATTATTATCCAAATAGCATTTCCTTGGAAATATTAATGCTTATCCATAAATGACGTTTAAATTTCATATTATCTTCTTGGACTTGTACCCAGTTCTCACATTCAGTCAATAGTTCATAGGACATTTGTAAAAACCCTGCTATGGTGGGATACGAGGTGCTCCCTGAAAGATACTGCGTTAACGCAGGAATATCCAGAAGGGAAATGACTGGACTGTGAGAACGGTAAGTTAATGATCCCATCCTAGTTTGTATTATCTATAGGCAGATGGGGCACAGCTGCAGGAGGTGGGTCTCTATAGGGCATGCCCTTGGAATTGTGGCTTATTCCCAGGCTCCTCTCCCTTCCCCTCTCCTTTCCCTCCTGGCCACTGTGAGTAAGGAGCACTGTCCTACCACACCCTCTGCTTCACTTCATATCCAGAACAAATGAGTCAACTGGCCACAGACTGAACCTGAAACCATAAGCCACAACAAACTTTATCTCCTCTAAGTTCTTTTACTGGGTATTTTTGTCACAGCTGTGGAAAGCTGACCAACACAAACCCAAATGTCTACATTACATTAACAATCGCATCACCACTAACACAGAATTTGTCTCATGCACTCTCTCTTTTCTGATAGAGATACTCTCACAAAATGTGAATTTGTCTTCCAGTTTCCAATGCATTATTAAGAGAGGCTTCAAGTGAAATTCTTTGGCATTACATAAATGGATAAAGAAAATAGATTCGCCTAATTAAAGACTGAAAAACTGGTCTGAAAATTCAGGGTTGGAATGAGAAAAGTAGAAACCACAGCAGGATTATATTAACACAATGCTTTAAAATACCCACAGGCAAGGAAGTCTATGAGGAAAACAAAATAGAATATTTTGTAACAAAGTAGAGGGCAAAGTTGAGGCAAAGAAAATAGATCCATAGGGGATAAAATGTTTTAAAGTCCCAAGCCATAATTTCACAGTGACTTGCTATTTTTAGGCAAACAACTCAGCACTAGAGTAGAAACTGAATTGACGTGGATCACACCCTTACGAACCCACAGTGCTATGTCTGTGCATTCATAGGTAATTCAAGCCCTTTATATCCCCCTTAAAAATATGTCTAGGGGGCTGGAGCGGTGGCTCAGCGGTTTTGGCGCTTGCCTGGAAAGCACGAGGACCTGGGTTCAAACCCCAGCACCATGCAGTGAGTGTTGGAGCAACTAAGGCCATGTGAAAAACTAAATAAAATTGTTTC
>PVKS010009846.1:0-62419 GCA_004027875.1 Aplodontia rufa
GTTGCTGAGCAACCCGCTGCATTGTTTAAGTTAAGTGGTAGGGTTGTGTTGCTGGGTTTGGGGGTCCTGGAGATGTGCGGTGGGTTGGAACAGAAAAGCCTCCACCCTGTGCTGGCACCTGAGATCATTGGTGGTGGGGATTGGCCTAATACATCAGGACCTGTTGGGTGTGCATGATGGCCAGGTGGTGCCTGGGTACAGGGTCCTTGTGGGTATTTGGTGCACCTGCTGAGGCAGAGTCCTGTGCATGTGCAGCAGTGGGGCGGTGTCCAGGCATAGGCTTCTTCTCACTCTTTAATTTGAAAGGATTCTCCATCCCGTTATTTTGTGTATGAGTTGTTGCATGTGATTTTCTTATTTGTTCTGAGGATTTTCACTGGATTTGATGTCTAGATTAGTACCAGGGGGTGTGGCTTGAGATCTCTTTCTCTTTGTTCCTCTTTGGGTCCTTGCTGCTGGATTGGGGGTTTTGTCCCATCCCTTACTTGGGTTGGGGTATTGTCAGTAACGTTGAGCTTATCCAAATCCCTAACCTGTGAACTGTTAGTGCCCATTAAGATTTCCAGCTCCTCATGAGCTAATGGGAGAGCATCAACATGATCAACCAATGCTTACAACATTAACCTGGTTTCTTAGTACCAACTATATCTACTGCAATTAATTTCCACCTTAGCAGTGGCGCTCTCCTAGACGTTTTTATACCATAATGCAGCCAAATGAGAATCAGCCTTCTTGCAGCTTGCACTTTGGAATCTTGAATCACATTTTCATCTCATGGCTTTCAGGGTGTCCGGCATTCTCCTTGTGGTTCTTTCAGCATGTGCACAGCACAAAAATTTGGGGTTTCTGAGCATAGGAGAGGCAGTCCAGGAACATATCTGGAAAAATCCAAAGTGAAAAAAGAGTAATTAATTAAGTAACTACTCTTCCTCACACTTTTCTTTATCTCCTCTTCGCTCTTGGAATGAATCTCAGTTCTCAGCTTCTCTGTGGAACTTTGCAGGACCTCATCACACCCTGCCTGAGCATGTCCTTCACTTCACTGCACCTCTTCCTTCCCTCAATTCAGCCCCTTGTCATCCTGTGCTTCCACTCTCCCTCTTCTAGGTCTCTGTCCTTATTTCTTTTCAGGCACGGAACCTGGGGGTGCTTAACTACTGTGCCACATCTCCAGCCCTTTTTCATAATTTTATTTGACACAGGCTCTCACTAAGTGGCTGAGGCCGGTTTTGAACTTGCGATCCTCCTGCCAAAGCCTTCTGACTCACTGGGATTAAAAATATGCACCACCACAACCAGCATCCCTGCTTCTTTATCTGGGGCTTTCTTCTCCAGAATCTTCTCTTGTCTGGCCTATCTTCAGTCTTCAGTGCTTAACACATTCACAGTTACCTCCTCTATTTGCGTGTAATTTCCCATGAGTTATTTTCACCTCTAAATACATAGCAGATCAAGAATTCTTTAGCGCTCTGTTCACAAATATGTGCCCAGTTCCAGGTGAAGTGCCTGCCACAGTGAATGCCCCAACAGACATTTCTGAGTTCCAGTTTTATCTCTGGAAGTAGGAACCAAAAGGGTCCCTCCGACAGATGCAGTGTGACGTGGTGAGGTTCTGCTGCGTGTGACCATGCTACCTTCTGTTTTGAGTCAGTCCTCAGTGTTCAACATTGTTTCTGGAGCAATGTGAATGTTTAGTATAATCTAGCTACTTTTGTAAAGTTAGAAATAAATTTTGCTTTGTTTCAGAAATTGTCTCACATGTCTGAACATGAACATCAAAATCCAAGTCTCTGTAGAATTTTTACCATATTTAAAGACTTCTAATTTTAGCCATGTTTCTAAATGCATCATCTTTGTTGGCTTTAATTTCAAAACCTCGAGCTTGTAATAACCAGAGAAGGAACTTAATTAAGCATAGCCCCTAGTGCAAATATTTAATTCCATTCTCATCACTTTGCCATTAATAAGGCAATCACCCGAAAACTGGGGATTGATCATGAACACGTGGAGTCAAAATTGTTAAATGATGAAGAAAAGATACTGTAATATTGGAGCTTTGAATTTGTGTTCATATCCACTAGTTAGAGCTCATTAAAACATTCTTCTTTGCTAGGATCAACAATTCTTAGATGCAGGGCAGATAAGCACTGCACTGTTTTCATGTATATAAAAATAATTAATGGATCATAAAATTAAGGGTCTTGAATAAATGGATAAATACAGTTAAAAAGTACTTGGTAATTTACCACATAATATTAATTACTTGTTCTTTGTAATTATGCATAAAATTAAAATAATTTAGCAAGGATAGGCATCCTTACCATCTGCATAGTATTTTCTCTTTTTTTTAAATTTTTTATTTTTGAACAACCATACAAGTTTTTAACAAAATAATATATGTATATATTCTGGATATTGCAATTACCCCCAGGAGTGTCCTCCCCAAATTACCCTCCCTTATCCCGCCCTTCCCCTTCCCACTATATCTGTAAAAAAAGTATTAGATTGTAAAGCATTATAACTTATCTGGATTTAACACATGCTAATAGACCAACTTTCTCATTGTCCAGGGTCTAGTCCCCACCTCCACAGATGAGTGGAGACAATCGACCCTTAGATCTCTGGGTTAAGCTGATTTTACTCAGAATGATCTCTTCCATAGCCATCCATTTACCTTCGAAGGCTGCAATATCATTGTTTCTAATTTTTTGAGCTTTTTCCCCCCTGTATGATAATGACATCAAGGGGATAATTGTGTTTAATACTCTTAGGAAGATAAAGCAGAGAGTTCTTAAATATCTCAACAGAATTCACAGACTCCAGGGTAGGTGAGAGCAGACCCTACTAGGTATGATTCACTCTTTCTTGTTTGTTCCTCTTTAGCCTCCATGAAGGGCTCACAGTCATTTTTTCCCTCCCTGATAAGAGGAAAGGCTACTGATATGCAGGATGTATCATCTGAGTAGCAGCCCCATGGTGGCTTGGATAGTCCCAGTACATTGTCATCTAAAGTCTTCCTTACCACCTGGATCTCACAGAATCCTATACTATAAGCAAGAGGTTTGTAGCATTATTATTTTACAGAGAAGGAGTATGAAGGCCCAGAGGGGCCAGGCTATTTGTCTCAAATCACACACTGGCAAGGCAGAGAAACAGTCATGAGATTGAGATACCTTTGGCTCCAATCCTGATGGCCTTGGCACTGGCTCAAATTGTCAGGGCTTTAGTAAGAGCAAAGATGTCAGACATAGTCTGAGTGTGAGTGCCTCCCTCTGATTTGTGTGTGATTTCATGCCAGTCCCCTAATCTCTAGGCACTCATTAATCTACCTGCAAAAGTGGGAACTATAAACAACCTTCCTCCTGAAGTTCATTAATAGGTTGGAATATGACAGTGAGTCCGATGCTCTAAGCCTGTGCCCATCCCAGTACTAATAGTCAGTGCATGTGGATGACCATCACAGTGAGGAGTTGCAACCTCTATGCCTTCCTGGAGCTCACCCAGGTGACAGTAGGGACATGACCTCACTAAAGGACTTCCGGCTCCAAGCCAGGCAGCAGCCTCACAATACTACTGTAGCCAACAACTGCCCTTGTGTCACAGGAAACCTCAAGAAGGCTTACAATGAGTTCTCAAACTCCCAGAGAGCCAGAATCATCTTAGAACTCCTGGAAATACCTCAGAGGATAGATGCTAGTGGAACTGAGGTGCAGTCAGCCCACCTGAATGGCATAGAGCTTCCAGAGTTAGATGAATCAGATGGGCAAGTCCTGGGGCCATTTGCCATGGTGTGAGGAGGAGGAGAGGCTTGGGCAGTGTTCCTCAAACAGCTCTGTGCTATTTTCAACTTTTCTGCAGCTGGTCTGTGTAGAGAAGAGGACGCAGGCCAGCGTTTACCCGCCCGTCCTCCTTCCGCATCCTGTTCAGAGCCTCCTCTCTCTGACGTGAGTCTTCCAGGCATCAACATTAACATGGTTAATGAAGCTTGCGGCAGCTCTCAACATCAAGGGTAGACAGAACCCCAGCAAAGGAAGAGGGAGGAGCCCTGGCTCTACTTCCTGTCTGTACCTCAGCCACTGTCCTGGTCCCAGCCACCATCTCCTCTCACCTGACTGCACAGCGGCCTCCTTCTTCACCTCCAGGCTGCCAGGCCGCAGCCTCCACTGCAGTTAGTCATCTTCTAGGCCACCTCTGTGACCCTCCCTGATTGAAATCCTTCCTGAGAGCCCCATGAATTCCAAGGGGAAATTTAAACACATCCTACAAGTTGCAGAAGGAAGGACTGATGCTCCCTGCCTCACCTCCCATGGGGCGGGACCTGATGCTGTTTGTCCTGCTACTGGATGGTCCCAGTGCCCTCCTGGCAAGGCCCTCCCTGCTGGCCACCTCATTTCTCTTAGGGGCTCCTCCACCTTTGCTGCTCTATCAACCCACCCTCCAACTCCCTTTTTCAGAAGAGAGTCTCTGCTTTGAGACCCTTTTCCCTGAACAGCCATGGGGCCAAGAGGGCCCTGTTAATTGCTAGCAGAGCACTGTGACTTCCTGGATGAGCCCTCAGCAAGATGGGCCACCAATCAGTCCAAGCAGAAAGGAAAAATCCAAACAGCCAAAAGCATCTTGGCTTCAAAGGAGAAAATTCCGGGAAGAGAATAGGTTGCACAGATGATAAAGAAGCTGGGAAACAAATAGCAGAAATGACATCAATTCCTAAGAAGAACTACCAGGAGCTATGGACAGTAGAGACAGAAGAGGCCATTCACTGCACAGAGGAAACAGCCGCTGGTGACACAGGAGTGATGGGATGCCCATTCCTCCCTGCTAGTGCTAAACTTTCAGCTAATGCCTCCCGCCATCCAAACCCAGTCCAAAGCGCGCCTCAGCAGGCGCCTTCTAAGATACTGCAGAGCAGGGGAATGGCAGGGACTGGGTTTGAGGGGTTCCGGATCAGGCCTGGCAAGGGTAATAAGCAGAATTTCAGCAACTCTTCTGCTGAATGTCAATGTCTTCATTGACAGGGAACTAGCCACGGACCATGCCTATGTGCCATCACCATAGCGTCCCTCCTGCCCTAAGTGATTGTTGAATGAAGAGTGCTGAATGCAACTCATTGTCATTCATTAAGAACAGTGTATTGAGCGACTCTTATACGCTGGACATAGTAAACACAACGCCACATCCCTGCCTCTGAGCCTTACAGTGCAGAGATTAGTGAGACACAGAGACAACAGAAAACCCTGAAATAAGTAGTAGATCAGATCAGGGAAATTATTATGAAGAAAAATAAGAATTAAAAGGGCAAAGAGAAATGTGGGTACTGTTGGGGTTTTGCATTCAATGTCAAAACATTTAGAAATATCTGGTGAAGTAGCTGAAGAGAACAACATCTCCTGGCAATCCAGAGATGGAGGGATGAGATAGAGAGATGAGAAGGCAGAAGGAACTAGCTGTCCTTATTAAGCCCTTGGCAGTTTTCCATCACTGACTTTTCAGCTTTGCCACACCAGTGCAAGCTGTCTATTATCAGATTTAAGATACTGAGGCTCAGGCCATTGCGTGCTCATCAGATGAAGCTCTGAATTGCTGGTTAGGGATAGCAGCTCACTAGGCATTGTGTCTGATACTCTACTACAGCTCAGTGAATCCGGACAACATCTCTTGAGATATAATTGATAAAGCAACCAGAGGAAAATACCAAAGGGTAAGAAGTAGAAAACAAACAAAGAAAGCTAAATACAGAAGCCAGCATAGCCACGTGTTCTGATTTGGATGGGGAATGTCTTCAGAAGCTCGAGGTGAAAGCATGGCTCCCACGCAGCAAGGTTCAGAGGCTGTGCTTTCAGGAAATGATTGGATTGTGTGATGTGTAACCTCATCCATAGATCAATCCATTGGTTGACTCATAATCTGAAAGGACTACTGGGTAAGTTGAGGCAGGTGGGGTGGGGTGTGACTGGGAGAATTAGGTCACTGGGGGAGTGTACCACCATGTGTCTTGGCTACCATGGGCTGAGCCACTTTCCCCTACCACGC
The DNA here is from genome assembly GCA_004027875.1 of Aplodontia rufa. Taxonomy (NCBI): domain Eukaryota; kingdom Metazoa; phylum Chordata; class Mammalia; order Rodentia; family Aplodontiidae; genus Aplodontia; species Aplodontia rufa. Next base: position 6,031 of record PVKS010009846.1, read on the forward strand.
TCTTCTGACGTGCTGCTTCTCCCTTGGGACCAGCAAACAAGAGACTGTCCCTCTGAAGCCATGAGCCAAAATAAGCCTTTCCTCCTCTACATTGATGGTCTCTATCAGGTATTTTGGTCAAAGTGACTCAAATTGGCCTGTCACACCAATTAACAGTATTTCAGTATAACCCTCCCATTTACCAAAATACAGCAACACTTTTATCATGCAGAATATCTGAAGCATCCATATTTACCAACAGATAGATAAAGCCAGTGTTCTTGTAATAACTATCAGTGCTTACTCTATTTCACGCATTTCTATGTAAAACTACACACTTGGAGAGTCTTCAAAGTTAAGAACCATGATGTTCCTCCCATATATGAGAAAATGCAGGTGAAATTCTCTGCTATTCAGGTTCACACCGATAGCAAAGGATCTGGTTTGCCTGACTGTTCAGGCTCTCTTCATCACTGTACAAATCAGATGCAGGAGACCAGAAGCAGTTGTAAGACTGGACCCTGGGCTCTTCTTCTTGTGGTGTACTGTTTAGACAAGGGCTCCACCATTCAACTCTCAGCGAGCAGTTGGGTTCTGGGAGATGGGTCCCTGCCCCTCATCATCCATCATCCTTCTCTCTCCAGTGAAGGGTAATGTGGCTTTTGTGCATTTTCATTTAATGTGACTTCAGAGTCATTGCCAGTTTTCTTTATTTGTGATATTATTTGTGATATGCAAACTTTAGAAAGAGTAAAACTGCACATGCTATTCTTTACAAGGCCTTTATACTCCCGAGCTTCATCACCTTTCATCCTTTAGCTACTGGAAAGAAAAAATCCTTCATGACCTTTCATCCTTCAGGTACTGGAAAGAAAAAGCAGAAATTGTACAATTACTGTGAGGATCAACAAAGAAATACTTAAGAAGCTGCATTCACAACCAGGCATTGATAGAAGCACTTTACCCACTTCAATTGATTTGGTTCACTGAACAATCCTTTTCCACTGAGGCAAAATGAAATTAAGTAAATTCTCTATGAACAAATAAATAGGAAACCCAGAGTTAAACATTTGAGGCTAGGAGAATAGCTCTGGGGTCCTTGCCCTTCATTTCTTGGCTGTGTCTCTGTAATAGAGACAAAATATTTAGGGATGATGGCCCAGGAAACACCTCAGCAGAGGTAATTAATGTGAGAAAAAGCAACGTGTCTTTCTACTGGGGACATCCTGGCTTGATCTAAGAACTTGAGCTTCTTTCAGGTCATGTTCACTTCATGTCCATCCTTCCTGCTCCCCACCAAACTGCCACCACACTAGTATCCAAACATTTCGTTTTCACGTTTCCTCTTCCTTGCCTCTGATCACATTTTTCCCTCCAACTGGATTGACTTTGCCTTTGTTCTTCACCTGTCCAAACTCAGTGTGGTGTAGACTACAGCAATGTTGCTGCAGTCTGAGTGTCCTGATTCAAATTCCTGCTCTGCTCCCTTCTAGTTGTGAGAATCCATTGATGTTACTAATATTTTTGGCCCCTCATCCCCTCACTTGTTAAATGAGGACAGCTCAATAGCTGGTAGTGAATATTAATTACATAAGGTTATCTGCAATCAGATTCATCATCTTGTTTCACATGTAGTACACACCAAACACTTAGCTGCAAGAAGAAGAGTGATGGTCATATTTATGTGAGGATGATTTCTCACAGTAGCAGTCTACGATTACCAGGCTAGCATGATTGTCCTTGCTCATGAAATACAGTACGGACTTCGTTTCTATTTTGGATTGAGAATCCTCTACTTGGTCTGCAGATATATCCATGCACAGTAGACCAGTCAATCAGTTGACACTTTAGGAAGCCACTGTTTTGTGATACTTTGGCAAGAAGGATATAGCAAAGAAGAGGAGCCATGAAATTCCGGGCTCTATTTGAAAATGTTATTAGGGGAAGTATCGATACAATGGGGACTGCAGCTGACTTTCTAATAATGAGAAACAGTTAGCTTTATGGAAATCTGTAAGAAGAGCATGTGACATAGAGATAGAAAGTACACTTGTCCTCCTAAGCTAGACTGGCATGGTAATGTGGAGATACTAAAAGGTGGCCTAGGTGAGACAGAGGCAGGGTCATGCAGGGTCCTTCTGAAGTTTAGTCCAATGGGAAGTCGTTAAAGAGTTTTATATGGAAGAGAAAGATATTTATGCTTATAATGCAATAAAGGCTCTCTGGCCCCTGAATGAAGAACAGCCAAGAGCCTCTGAGGTATGAAGAGGTTATTAAAACATGTCACAAGAGGGATGACTGTGGCTGGTGTTGAAGTTTTACTCTTAGGTTTGGCAAATTCATGGTTTTCTATTTCTCCTACCGGTTGGTAATGCAATAATCAAAGCTTTATATTTGGCCCAAGTTAATGGGTACTCAGCTCTACACATAGTAGGTGTGACTATTATTTTGTAAATGACACACTGTATCTTGGGAAAGGCAAAACTGGAAATTCAGGTGAAAAAGAGCAGGGCACCTGCTCTTTTTCAGATCCAAATTTTCAAGAGATGGAAGGAAAACAAGCCACTCGGTAACTTAACTACTTCTATTTTTACCATTGCAAAGAGATTATGCTCATCAAACATAATATGCTTGTCAGCAAATCTATCACATTCTGAACTTTTTCAGGAGCAGCTGATGTAAAAAGCAGTTGGTCATGTGCCACAAAGACTCTTAAATGGCTGGCTTTTGGCAAAAGCCACAAAAATAATCACATGAACCCTGCTGTCTTCCAAAGATCATGTCTGCTTCATGCCAGCTTAGAGAAAATTAAATTGATAGCCAGAAATTAGATATTCTCTAGTAAGTCTAAATTTAGGTGGAAAATATCCTGGGGTGAAGGTACAGAAATCCACATTTCAACTCATTATATTCCCACCCAAAGAGATCTTCCTTTTGTGTTCTGGCTGCATGGTGGTTAAAAGCAGTTTTAGAGTGTTTCTTTTTATTACCACTATGACCTTTGTCAAGTTATTTGACTCCTTGAAGCCTTAGGTTAACGATGTGTAAAAGTGACAACATATGAATTATAATGACAATAGGTTACATTTATTCAGTATGTATTCTGTTGCAGATCTCATCGTAACCCTGTACACATGTTAGCTTGTGTGTTGTTATAACAGTCTCAGGAGGCTGCACTGATATTCATCTGTTTTCACAGGTAAGATATCCTGGATACAGAGGTATAGGGGTTCACACCTACTAAGTGGAAGAGTCAAGTTTCTTTATGGTTTGAAAGTTTCTCTAGTCACTGTGATGTCCTGCTTTGGAATGATGCATGCTACAAATTTCCTATAAAGATTCCATGAGATGTCCGTGAAAATGAATCAGAACTGTGCTTGGTACAGAATTACCACTTACTTACTAATTTTCTAAACTTAGAGAGCAGGACTGAATAGAATTTATGCAGCCGTAAACAGCAAAAGCTTGTTATTTTTAGCACATGTTTATTCAACACTTAATGTGTGCCCAGGCATTGTTCAGGGCACTTCCATACAATCACTGAACAAAACATGGAAGATAGCTTAGCATTGGAAGGATGCAGGAAGGAAACACACAGTAACAATAACTAAAAAAAAAAAACAATTATCTCACACCCACCGTATAGGAATAATAAGGGCCATGGTGGGAGGTGGGGATGAAGGGACTCTTCAATGACAGTTGGGTGATGGAAATAGATTGAGTTAGTAGCATTTTTGAGGTTGGGCGATTTGAGCAAACTTTTGAAAGAGGTAAGAGGATTAAGCCCTTCGATGTCTGTGGGAAGAGTTTTCCAGGCAGAAGGACGAATCGTGATCAAGGTCCTGTGCAGCAGTGGTGGAGGACGTGAAATTAAGTCAAGGTGTCTAAAGAGGGGAGAGCAAAGGAGATTCATTGTGGTGACAGAAGTCAGTCATGCCATTAAGTACTTGGCTAGTATTCACTAAATAGAAATAAACATGGGACCCCACTGCAAGATCAAAGCAGAATTTGACATGCTTCATTCAGCCTTTGGCTGCTCTGTTGAGCATGGACTGCAGAGACCAGAGGAAAGGCAGGAAGGCCACTTAGAACAGTGTCCCCTCCAATCCACGGAGCTGGTGGCAGCTCAGAGCATGGTTTCAGCAGTGTCAGTGGGAACAATGGGATTTATGGATGTGCTTGAATTCCCAAAGAAGAGAATATGGGATGGGAGAAAGAGGGAAGTCAGGCAGGATAGATACTGGAGTTTTTGCTCTAAGACTCAGGAAGTAAAATGTTGTCATCCTCAGAGCCAGGTAAGGCAAAGAGCAGGCCAGATTTGGGGAAGTTCTTGACCTTCTACTTTCAACACCATATTGTTATATAATAATAGTTGTTTATGATAGCAATAAAACTAGTAAACCCAACACAATAAAAGCATCTAACACTATTTAAATGCATGTTTATTCCTTTGCTGAACCTTTTCCTTGAGCGACCTCATTCAAGGTTAAAAATAAATCAGGGAGATTTGCTATCTCATATTTATGGATAAGGAAACTAAGGCCAGTGAGATAAAGGAACTTGTCCAAGGTGACACAGGCATTTTATAGTAAAGCAAGATACAAAACCAACCATTTTGATTCCAAAATCTGAAATCTTGACAGCTATGATAAATAAATATGCATACATAATTTTCTAACATGTCTAAATTCCTTCTACTATTATTTAGGTTCCTGACCCTTCATCATTCTATGACACTTTTAAAGTCATAGCCTCATATCTGATACCCCTTTTTCTAATTTTGCCACATTCTTTTCTTTAAATCCTCCAATGCTTCCATATTACCTATAGAATGAACTAAAAGTTCCTTGCCAATCTACACAGACCCTGTGGGTGACACCCTGGCTGCTCCCATCACACCCAGGCTCTCCCTTCTCTGTTAACAGCATCCTTGTTTGACAATGTACCCAGGCCCAGGGGAACTTAGCCCATTCTGGCAACTGTATTATTACATACCCTGAGCAGTTCAGGAGTGAGCATGCAGTCCTGTTCTCAGTAACAAAATAAGAGCAATGCTGCCAGATAAGGCACATATCATCCAGTTAAATCCTAATGTCAGATAAATAATGCATTTCTTAATAATATATGTATGTCTCAATATCATAAACAATTTTCATTTTTACTTACTACTGCAAATTAACTGACAATTTTATATTTATATTTGCTAAATTTGATAGCCCTAAATAAAAAGGAATAGCTACCCGGGGCTTCTGGAAATATAGTATCTTATTTATTAGAAACAAGGGAGTTCAAAGTGGTGGTGTGGTTCTTGTGCTGGCTGAATTTGCACACCAGACACTGTTCTGGGTCCCCTGGTGTGCAAGTGTTGTCACTGGTGAGCATGTCTCGCTCCGCTTCCTGGTGCCATGTCCTGAGCTGCTTTGCACCAGTACACCTTCTGTCGTGATGTTCTGCCTCAACTTGGACCCGGAGCAATGGGGCCAGCCATCTACGAACTGAGAACTAATACCGTGAGACCCAAATAAACCTTTCATCCTCTACATTGCTCCTGTCAGGCCTTTTGGTCACAGTGATGAAACAGCTGGAACACACCACTGATGGCTTCTTAATTGCTCCAGGCATTTTATCATGGAGTCCATTTACTAGTCCCACTTTGATCATCATCAAATATGAGAATGTGTCTCTGAGACCTTCTAATTATTTACAATCCCAGGACATGTCAATTCAGTCAATCAGAATTTTTTGTATACCTATTTATTTATTTTGAAAAATAATATAACTGATACAAACACAAATGTTGTGCACATTGATGGGGTACCATATGAGTTCCATATACATTCACATTGTGTAACGTAGAAATCAGGTCAAACACATCTATCACCTTGCACATTTATCATACAGTGGGAACACTCAAAATCCTTCCTTCCCTAGAGAGGTCAGGAAGAAAACAACCTGTCAACACTTTTATTTGAAACCCATTTCAGATTGGTGACCTCTGTAACTGTAAAATAATAAATCTGTGTTTTTATAAGGTACTAAGTTGTTATAGCAGCAATAGGAAGCAGAGATGTATGGGTATGAATTGAGGCCACAGCATGAGGACTATGCAGTTATAAGAAGTCTGAGAAGAGTAGCAAGGATGCTGTCCCCGACCACAGAGTTGGAGGAATCTTTTGCAACAGAGACCACCTTGGTCAGAGCACTTAAAAAGTTTATCTATTAGGTAGATGGAAAGTGGATTGAAAGATCTTATTAGTGGATTCTGGGAGTCCTAACAAAAATCTTCAGGGTGGTCCATGCCAGAGGTCAGGGTAACTTGAACCAGGGTTGTGGAAGTGAGATAGAGGTGGGCAGAATGGAGTTACCTGGAGGCTGCGCTTACCTGATTTTGAAGACTGAATATGAGGATTAGTGGAGAAGGAGGGGAAAGAGGAATGTTTAAGGACAATAGTAGAGGCTGCTCAGTGCAAGGCCAGACCTGGCAGCTGCATGGAGATCAGAGATGAATGCTCTTCATTGCTGCAGAGAGTCTGGGAACTTGCTGTGGATTGCTGAATAAGTGGGTTCAACCTCAGGGGAGCAATCAATTCAAGGGATATATGTTTTGGACATCTTGGCAAATGAACATTATCTGAGGGAACAGAAGTAGAAAGCACCACCGAGGGAGAGAATATATAATCTGAAAGGAAGAATCTACAAATCGATAGAATTGGTGTTTAAACTTGTAGAATGGGGCAGGTATACACAGCCTGTGGGACACATACACACAACTGACTGGTCTACAACTAGACTTTCATGGGACTACAGCAAGGTTCACATTTTTACATATCGCCTATGGCTGCCTTTGCCATACTCTGGAAGAATCAAACAGTTCCAGCAAAGATTGGATAGGCCCCAAACCTGAAATATTTACTCTCTGGCCCCCCTTTTTTTTTTCTGGATGTCATCTTTTATTTTTTTAATTAAGAAATTTATTTGTTGAACAAACATGCTTCTCATGAACAATACAACATATATAAGTTCTGAATATTAAATTTACCTCCCAAGACCCCCCCAATTATCCACCCTTATCCCTCCTCCTCCCTCCTTCCCAAAACATCTCTACAAATGCCTTAGGTTGTATGTCATTACAATCATGAGAACTGATCTCCTTTCTCAATGGCCAGGGTCCAGCTCCAGCCTCTACAGATGAGTAAAGACATTCGACCCTTGGTTCTCTGGATTATGCTGATTTTACTCAGCCTAATTTCTTCCATAGCCATCCATTTACCTTCAAAGGCTTGAAACATCATTATTTCTAATTGCTGAGCAAAACTCCATGGTGTATATTTACCACAGTTTTTTAATCCATTCATCCAGTGACAGACATCTGGGTTGTTTCCATAATTTAGCTATTGTAAATTGAGCTGCTATGAACATCGATTTTGCTGTGTCACTGTAATGTGCTGATTCTAAATCCCCTGGAAAAATACCCAAAAGAGGAATAGCAGGATCGTATGGTAGGCTCATCCCTAGTTTTTTGAGGATTCTCCACACTGCTTTCCAGAGGGGTTGTACCAATCTGTAGTTCCACCAATAGTGTGCTAGTGTACCTATCTCTCCACAACCCCTCCAGCATCTATTATTATTTATATTCTTCATTTGTGTCAATCTGGCATGAGATGACATATTAATGTAGTTTTCATTTGCATTTCTCTGATTACTAGTGATTTACAGCACTTTCTCATGTATTCATTGGCCTGATCAATGTCCTCTGTTGAGAAGTTTCTATTTAGTTCTTTGGTCCATTTATTGATTGGGTTGTTTGTGTTTTTGAAGTTGATATTTTTGAGGACTTCATGGATTCTGGATGTGAGACCCCTGTCAGAAAAATTACAGTCATGATTCTCTCCAATTCTGTAGGAAACCTCTTGACTAATTTGATTGTTTTCCTTGGCAGTGCAAAAGCTTTTTAGCTTTATGGCATCCCAGTCACTGATTTTTGACTTTCCTTCCTTCACTTTAGGAGACATGTTGAGAAAGTCTTTGCCTACTCCCAAATGCTGAAGTGTTGGACCTAATTTGTCTTCCATCAGTTGCTTACAGAAACATTTCCAACCCAAGATGCAGATGAAGTATTAGCAGACAGAACTTAGCAATGCTCCAATGATAAAATAAAACCTCTTTGTTACTATTTTACTGGTCTTCATTTTAGAATTAGTAGTTCCCCATTACCCTGTTCTCAAAATGCTTTGTGGACATCAGCAATATGTGTGGTTTAGTTGTAACTATACTATTACCAGTCTCCTCTCGATAGAGCAAGAACTTGTTGGGGTAGAGACTACACATTGTTTACAGCACTATCCACAGCACCCCAAGCACATAGTAGATGTTTTGCTTTCTATTATGGTCTGGATGTGAGATGTCCCCCAAAATCTCATGTGTGAGACAATGCAAGAAGGAATTGAGATGAAATGAGTGGCTTATTACAGCCTTACCCTAATCAGTGAATTGATCCTCTGATAGAGATTAGCTGGCTGGTAACTGTAGGCAAGCAGGGTGTGACTGGAGGAGGTGGGTCATTAGTGGTACCTTTGGGATGTATATTTTGATTCTGGTGAGTTCCCCCTCTCTCTGCTTCCTGATCATGTCCTGAGCTACTTTCCTCCACCATATTTTTCTACCATGATGTCCTGCCTCACCTCGAGCCCCAAGGAATGGAGCCAGCTTTCTATGGACTGAGACCTTTAAAGCTGTAAGCTGCAAAATAAACTTTTCCTCTTAAAATGGTTCTTGTCAGGTATTTTAGTCACAGCAGTGGAAAAGTGAACTAAAACAATTAGTGAGTGAATTCCCAGAGCAAGTGTGGTCAATCCATCTTCCCATCCGGTGTTTATGGAGAGCCAGACCTTTCTTTACTACTTCCAGAGAGAATTCAGCATGCTGGTAATGAGATAGAGTTCAGTCAGCTGCAAAGAGGCTCTGTTTGTTTGTTTGGTTTGGTTTGGTTTGGTTTCTTGAATAATAAAAAGCAAGACTACACAGACACCACCACTGTTAAGTGTGATAGTGTTTCTCCTGAACTAGAGTTCCTGGTAAACTGGTGAACAATGAACAATTCAGGCTTTTGGGAATATTCCAAACCTTTAAGGGAGAATTTAGACATTTTCCAAGGAAAATAAGTTCTGAAGAAAATGAAAAATTGAAGGTAAAAATATGCAGATGTTGAATGATATTTTCAAAGTTACAGTTAATGGTTTTTATTTGCTGAGGAAACTAACACTCAATGTGTCAATTAGAATTCAGTGGAATCCCATGCAAAATATCAAATACCACATCAATTTATGTTTTATACAGGTCCATCTACTGGGACTGAACATTTAAAAGATATTTGGAAATTATCTAGTTTCTAGATTTCTTTTATCCCTATTAAAAGAAATACAATGGAACTCTCTATCTTGGAGTGTGAACTTTCAACCACTTCAAGAGGGACAGCAAATGGACTACACCTGGCTTTGCATGCAACTCTTCAAACACATGGCTTTGAAAAATAGGATGACCCTGGCCATCCAGAAGTGAGAAAGCTTTCCCAGCCAACAGCATTTCCTTCATGTAAGTTATTTCTCCAAGGTTGATTTCAGGTTGTCCCTTTAAGAACCCATCGCTGGGTGCTAAGTCTGGATCCATTCACCCATCCCATATCCTCTGTCCGCCATGCATGCTGCGTCCCTTACCCTCGCCTTCCTGTCATATGGAATGACACCTCTGTGAGTCTGTGTTAGTCATGCTCCTTGCCATGCAAGTGTTCCATGACCTCACACCCGCACTGAAGTGTATTGGCTTCACTCCCCTGTGCTGTGTTCTACTGCAGGTGGGCAAGCAGGCCCTGTTGATCCCGGCCTGGGGTTGTCTGTCTGCAGCTTATCCAGCGCAGCCTGGCCTCAAAAGTCTAGTTCTGTTCTAAACACTTTATCTTCTCAGTGTGATCCCAGGCTATTCCCATGACCATGGCCAATGAATGAGAGATATAAAGCCCACCAGCAAAGACTGTCCAGAGGCTTATTTGCACACATCATTAAACCTTTTTGGCTAAAACTAATTCTATGGCTGGATTCAGAGTCAAGGGTAGGGTGGTTTCCACCCGTGAGACGGGGACAAGACTACAGGGTGACATGGCAAGAAGTGTAGATGAAAATAGGGTGGATAATTAGAACCCTTAATACATAAACCAACTGTGAGGTTCCACTAACTTGAAGTCTTAAATGACGGGGAATATATTTAAGTGCAGTTTTAAACTAAAATTCCTGGATTCAAATTTCACTTCCTTTACATACGTTTTGGGTTACCACTCTTTACCTTGGTTTCTTCTTTTACGATGTGAAGGTAATAGCCTGAGCCACACAGATTTGTTCTAAGGATGATGTGGGTTTTCATATATAAGGGTGCTCACTATAGGGAATGCAGAAAGGCAAATGCTTCATAAATCAGTGAATATAGTAGTGATTTGTTGTAGAGTTGAGAATAGACAGAATATTTAGATGTGGATTTAAATTTTTGTTGAAATAGTGGGAGAATATGAATGTATATCAATATAAATTTGATGCCCCAAATCTTAATTTTGCCAAATCCTAACTTTAGTAGATAAGCATAATAAAAGATTAAATCCTGCTTGAAAAGCCATCCTTGGCAGGTCCTACAGGTCAAGGGTATCTTACTCCATGTACATAACTCTGAATCCACCCTAAACGAACATTTGGTGAAAGAGTGGAACAGTAATGGTACACTGGAGTACCCCAGTCTGATACTCAATTAGGAATAAAGAACTCCATACACCACCTGCCAGGAGAGCTTCTAGCATTCAACCCTCTCCTGTGAGCCCTCCCAGGCATTGCTGCACCTGAAGAGCGCTGCTGATTGTGCAAGGTAACTCCGTCTCTGAGGTGGTCAGCATCCAAAAAAAAAAAAAAAAAAAAATCAAAAACCGAAAACAAAAACCAGCTCGCAGGACCTGACCCTCTTATTTCCACATTGAGCAGCTCTAAACTGCCACCCCTTTTGAGGAACTCCCTCCAGGGCTGGCTTGAGAATCTACTGGGATCCTCAATTCTGTGTCTTCCCTGCACTTCCCATGGGTGTTGAGTCCAAAATAGCTCCTGTGTGCCAATCTCCATCCTGGAGTCTGCTTCCTGGAGAGTCTTACCTTCAACAATGAGTTTTAGGTACAAGCACTTAAAAAATGTGTAACATTATTGAAAAACAACTTCCTTTGTGATCACTTGTATGTGACACTTTTTTGCATGGTTTGATATTGGTTACTTTTACCTCATGGGGAACACCTTTTGACTCTTGCAAAATACTCAAAATACTCTTAATAGTTAGGGGCCCGGACTTTTCCTTTCTGAACCCACCTTGCATTTTACAGAGCCTTTCCCATATCTTATTTTTGTTGAATAAATCAGTGGTGGGGGTATTAATTAATTCAGGAACAAATAAATATAGAATTCTAACTCATGAAATATTTTTTGCCCTGAATTATTTTTGAGGCATAAAATTATGCACAGACACTGAAATCAAAGCAATCAAATCATTATAATAATGACAATCTGAAGATCGCCTGGCACGCAAGAAATCCTCAGCTATTGAAAAGTAGTAACAAAATTTCAGAGAGAAACTTAAGAAAGGAGAGAATTTGAAATAATATTAGTCCTAAGCAAGCAAGATCATGTAATACACAAGCAGTTAGGCAAGCAATTATGCCAAATTGCAAAAGGCAGTTTTGATGTGCTGCTTGAGAGTGCTATTTCGTGGTGACCTTTGCGTTAGAAGATGAGGCTGCTGGCAGCCATGCATTTAAAGATTATGAATGCTAAGTGGAAAGGCCGTGTGACGGTGAGCTGTTCCCACTGGGCCTGTCTTTGGATTTCCTCTGCTGGATGTTGTTTCTTCATACTATGTTGAGAGATAACTTCCTGCATTGTGTAGTGTATTAGTCTGCCTTTTTGTTACTATAATACAATACCTGGCACAGGGTAACTTTACAAATCAAAAGAGTTACACTTAGCTCCTAGCTTTGGAAGCTGAAAGTCTAAGCAGCATGGTGCACATTCTAGGTTTCTGGTGACAGCCCTGTTTCACTACATCACCTTATGGAAGATGGCAATGGGGGAAGGCAGTGGGAGAGTGAGAGATCACATCTTGAAGCAGGAAGCTAGAGCCTGGGTTCCACAATCCCTCCTGAGGTCACTCCCAATGACCTTTCAGCTTCCCACTTAGCCCCACCTCTCAAAGTTCCACATCACGCCTACAACTCCAAAAAGAGTCAAGCTCCCAGTGAATGAACCCCTTGACAAAAAAGCACATTCAAGCCACTTTGGTGTGTCTACTACATGAGCTTGACCTTTCACCCATTCCTGGGTTTTGCCTTAAACTCCACAAATGAAGGAAAACCTTTGTCCCTTGAGTCTTTGGGTTTGGCTAATTCTGCTCAGCACGATTTCTTCCATTGCCATCCATTTACCACCCAGATCCCCTTTACTGGATGAATGGATCCAAAACGTCTCATATATATATTCAATGGAGTTCTGATTAAGCTTTGTCACCATCTCTAGCCTGAACAGGACCTAATATATGCTGAAAAGTTGTTTTCTCAGAAGAACCGGCCCCTCTTGAGATGCTTCCCAGGACTTCACTATTGGTCAACTGTCATTCAGCCCTCAATCCCCAAAACCAACATTTGACATGTCTGGGCAGCTGTCTCATTTGCTGTTACCCTTCACTAACCTGGGAGCTCATTGCTCTTTCCCCAGCTGCCTCTGCCTCAGTGGTCAGTGAGGCCCTCTGTCTGTCTGCTGGATTCCTTGCACAAGCTCTTCAAGTTGGGGTGGTAACATGCTCCTGTCCCATTTTGTTGATTCCAATAGTCTGTCTCCAGCAAGGTGTTCATAAAGTGTTCACTGACTTGAAATTTCTGCTCTGTTAAATTATAAATTGATTGATTTTTGATCAGTCACCTAACATGTGCAAGGCCATATGGTAAGCACTGTTTGTGACTCACAGAAAGGACTTTGTTGGGGAATACCATTTAAAAAAAAGAGGACCCTGGGCCAGCTGAGTTAAGCAATGCATCCAAGGTCTCCCAGAGAGAAGCTGGCAGAAACAGGATTCAATCTCAAAGCATGTGTTGTCATATCCTGCTATCGTTAGTTACCCTATTGTACATTTTGTATGACCAAGATTTCTCGAGATTTATCAAGAACCATCAGCTTGCAGACCAGCTCCCTCAGTAGCACTGGATGAGAATAGGTTTATGGGTCTAGGTGAGGGAGAGATGCTCTGTCAGCATTTGGGAGAAGTTATTCATTTTCTGTGTCTTAATAATTGTTTGACAGAGATTTAGCAGCTAAAATACGCGTTGCCATTTTGTAGTGATCTAGATCAGAAGGCCGGGTGGGTCTGAACTGGGTCTTCTCAGGTCCCTCACCACCAGGTGCTATGGAGGTTGCTTGCTGTCTGCCTGGGGAAGACATCTCTCTCAGTGTGCTGTTATCCAGCATACAGTTTCTTCCTAGAGGACGGATGCTCAATTTCATACCTCTCTGAGCTTCAGGACTTATCTCAAACTTCTGCAAGCATGGGGGAGATCCATCCATTTTATGATAATAAATTTATATTTCCCTTCTAAAACATTTAATCTATGAGGTCTCTTCTTTATCTTGTGATTCCTCAGAAGATCACTTTCAGGATCTAACTTTTCTCTTAATGCTGAATGCTGACCCAGATATGACGAATACAAGCCTTGCTCTGCCATGAGACCATAACAGAAGCAAGCACTCCCTTCTGAATGGTAGGAAAACATACAGAAATTTACTATGAAAAATTTTCCACATATACAAAAATAAAGGAAATGTGAGTTTCTAGCTTTGAGGAGAAAGATGGAGTAGGGGCATTAGGAGGTATCCTGGGAAAGCTGATAGAACCACCAATCACAGAAGCCGTAGTTTCCTTACAACTCCATTCTGTTGGTGTATGAAGGAACCCTCTTGCTGGAGTCTCTGAAGTAACAGAAGCTGCAAACTTGTGTCACAAAAGATGCCCAAAGCTGCTTCACTGAGACTAGTACTGCTACTAAAGAGAACTGATCATGCACAGTAGGATGGGAAATAATTCTCATACAAAAATTCCCAAGAAATTGTAAGTGTAAAAACCTGCAAATGTTGTTTCTGTCTAGCAGAGTGAGAATACTAATTTAATGTACATACCTAGATCCAATCCTTCTAGCATTGCATGCTAATTTAATTATACATTTGTTCAGTTTACAGACACTGATGAATGGAAAGTAGGTTCATTTATTTTGGAGAAGATCAAAAAGGCATATGCTTAGAAGTAATAATATGATTCTCCTTTGAACTACTTGGTGTCTTATGAATTAACTGAATCTACATTTTGTATATTTGTTTGGTTTTCATAGATAAGATGAAGAGGAAAAATATATGCTCTGGCCATTCTGGAGTACCAGCCAAAGGAGCTGCACTGTGGGTTGGTATCTAATGTTTCTGGGAAAGATTGCTTGTATAACATGAGTGCTTTATTTTGAGCTCTTCTATAAGCAGAGAAGACAAAGTTCAAGTGAAAGTTGTTGGTGAAGGAGTTAATAAAACTTCTAGTAGGTGACTAGGGATATAGAAAAATGGAAGGCATGCAGCCTTTTGGGTGCATGACCAGTGGTTTTACTCTGGGTAGCCAAAAATGGTTTGCTCCTACTTGGTAAGCTCTGGAAGCTGAGATGGAGTAAACTCCTCACGCTACATGAGGAAACAGGCAGCTGGGATATTTTTATACATCAACTCACATCCATGCATGGTTGAGGACTGCCCTGTGAGGTAGGAAGTTGTAGTTCCCCAGGTGCTCCCTAAATGGGAAGACACTCAGAAAAATTGGTAAAGCAAGGGTTCACACTTGGTTGTTTTTGCTGAAGTGGTGCACCACCAAAAGCAAGAAGAACCACAGAGTGAGTTTAGTCCAATATATTTACAGAGTGAAAATAATTATATGTACTGGGAAAATATGTTACCAAAAAAAGTGTTACCAAAAGACTTACATTCAAAAAACTCATCATTAAGACAGGAAAGGAGAGAATTGAGACTGGGGGACCACAAAATAGAACTGAGGGCTTTGCCTCTGGAAGCCTACATCTCTATTGGAAAAGGCTGATAAAACTTGAACTGAGGAAAGGAAAGAAAAGGGAAATGGGTCCATTCCCTGGACCTATGGTCATCTCCAAGCAGGCGGTGCCAGCTTTGTACATCAGAGGTTGCCCAATACTCTCATTTTGAAGGTTCAACCCAAGAGTGAGCTTCTTAACATCTCTCACCCTGATTTCACTTACACTCTACGTTCTTCCTCTCCATAATAAAAACGCACTCTACTTGTCTGCTAATCAATTATGGACAGTTTTGTGGCTGTGAGTCAGGTTTTTGTCTGCTGGGACCAGGCATGAGGTCCTCAAGGGCTGGAGCATCCTGTTCAGCCCTTGCCTCGAGTTTCAACTCTCAGACACAGTAGGTTGCAATCTCCTCTGCTCTCTGGTGGCATAGAAACTGAGGAGACAGGACATAACCTGCCATGGAACCTTGGCCCCACATAGGGATCAGTCCCACCTCATCTGGGACTGGGATATATAAAATGGATGGGAAAGTATTAAGCAAATACCAGAAAGACTTCGTGGTGAGAGGTAGACCTGGCTTTTCAGATAGGGGTCATACAGTTTTCCATTGATCGAGCAAATACTACTGTGAGTCTTCTCTGATCTCACCGGGCATTGGGAAGCCATAGTGTGAAAAGAATCTTGAAGGAGAGGTTCAAATAGAAAATAAACATACCACAGTTTTCATAGAGGCCGTGACAGAGGCAAGCAGGGTAGAGAAGAGCTCATTACACACAGCTGAGAAGTCCAGAGTCTGCTTGCCTTTATGGCTGCTTCCACTTTGCCTCCAAGGCAATGAGCACTGGCAGCCCTGCCTGGAGCCAGGAAAGCCACTACCCTCAACCTGCACCTGCCAGCGCTGCTGATGCTTCAGAGGCTTGGTATTAACTATGTGCAAATATTGCTAAATCTTCAATCAGAGCTGAACTCCTATGGACCAGAAAAGAAGTGTGTTACCCCAAACTTCCCCTTCTCTGAATATCACCCCACTAGTTCTTTATCCTTCAGGTTTAAAGTTCACTTGTGACATTATATTTAAAAAGGTAGAGAGCTTCAAAGTCCCAGCCTTTGATTAGCAGTTTTCCTCCAGAACAATTCTGACACTCACCTTTGTTTTTGGGCTGCAGTGCTTCACATATCTTTGAAGAGATTTTAGATTTCACTGATATGTGAGATCTTGGTGTTCTGAGATTTTGAACCAGTTTAGATGAGAACCAACTGCAGGGGATAGAGAACCCAAAAGATATCAGTCTAAACAAGTTAATGTGTATCTCTTGGTAAGTGTTCAAAACTGGCACGGAGGCTCCACACTGCCAGGGACTCACATCCTTTCCTCTTATGCTTCCAGCTTCAGATGCTACCATTTCTTAGCTCGTGGTCTAACACTGATACTGCAGCCCCAGCCATTTAGACCACACTTTGACAACACAAAGGTAAGATGCATTAAGGGCGGGTCCTCTCTCCTTAAGGATGCATTGTAGAAAGTGCAGAACCTCATACATCCTATTGACCAAGATCGGCCACAGAGTGTGTCTAGGGGAGAGGCGGAAAAATCCATCCTTGTGGGTTACCGTGTTCCAGTGATAATCTAGTCTGCACCCCTAAGACAAAAGGCAAACTGGAGATCCTGCAAGGCTGCAGGATGGACTCCATTTCCAAAGCAAAGCAGCACAATTTCCAGTGAAAAGATAGATTAAAAGAAGAAAAATAGTTTTACTCTATTGTTCTGCCTTGAAACAAATACAACAAAGGGAATATGACTAACTCAGTATGTGAATTTCAATAAGAAAAAACAAAACAAGCTACTCAGTAGCAAATGGGGAAGTGAACAGACATTTCAGCAAAGAAGACAAAACAAAACAAAAAAATGAAAACTCAACACTACCAAAAGGGGGGCAAGGAGGCGGTCAGTTAGAACGCTTGCTCATTGCTGGCACAGATGCAAAACAACAAGCACTTTGAAAGTTAGTTTGAGGGCCTGGAGCATAGCTCAGTGGTCACAGTGCTTGTCTGGCATGTGTGAGGACCCCAGTTCAAACCCCAGCACCACCTATACAATGCAGTCTCAGAGCAATGAAAGCCACATAAAAAACTAAACGAAATTGATACTCTTTATCTCTCTTACTGGCCCTCTCTCTCTTAAAAAAATAGTTTGGTAGCTTCTTTTGAAGTTACACATACAATTCTCAGGCAGCCGAATAATTAAAATCCCAAAGTCAACCTAAAGTCAGTTAAGACAAAAGTTTATATAAAAACATACATGAATGTTTCTAGAGGGTTTATTGATAATCATCTAAAACTGGAAACCAAATGTTACTCATCTGAAAAGTGCATTTAGAAACACAACAAATAGGCGTTGGGGATTTAGCTCAGTGGCAGAGCACTTGCCTAGCATGCGCAAGGCCCCAAGTTCGGTCCTCAGTCCTAAAAAAAAAAAAAAACAAATAAATAAAAATAAATTAGAATAGAATAGAATAGAGTAGAAAAAAGATAAAACACTGTGGCACCCCCATGCAGTGGAATAAAAATTATCATCATGCAACAAAGAAGATGAATCTCAAAGTTACAATGCTGCATGAAAGAAGCAAGTCTGAAACGTACGTATTGTGTAGTTTGTTTTAGATGACATGGTGAAAAGAGCAAAACCAAAGTGACAGACTGGAGCAGTCACTTCCAGGAGCTGGGCATGGTAGGAGAGATTGCTCAAGCATGGACTTTGAATCACTCCCCTTGGGAGAGGTATCACCATGTGCCATACGTGAGAAGAAGGGAGTAAATTAATGTATGGCAGGAGGAGCAAACCAAGAGACATGTTTCCCAGGCACACATTCTGTGTGCTTTCCCACACTTTCCTGGCTCTTGGCAGTTATTAGAGGATTATATAACTAGAACTTATCAGTGGACCGGGGGCCTGACAGGCGTCCACTGCATGATCACTTGGCTGGTCTTCCTCTGCCATGGAGACCTGGATGCGTTTGCATTCCAGTTGACACAATTTAAAGATGGCAGCTCTTACATCAGCCTGCTTCCTGAGTGAAGGTGGTAGAATGCTCCCCTCTCTCTGCAAATACCAGTATGTAATGTAATTGTAATATAAGGAAAATAGACTTCAGTTTTGAAAACCACCAAAAGAATATTTAGCTATTCTAACTCAATTCCCTGGAAATTCCAAAGACCATTCTGTTTCCACATTGCATAACGTTAGGGAATAAGTTACACAGAAGAGCTAGATAGAAGATTTCTTTCAACTAGAGAGGTGTATTATACTGCAGGGTTTTTTTCTGTGTGAAAAGTATATATCTCCTTTAAGATATTTGAATTTCTGAATTCATCATACTTTTTGTTCATAATTGTGCCCCTTCACTCTAAAAAAATTCTTCCTCCTTTATCCCTCTGTGATATCTGTGTCGTGAACAGCTTTAAATTTTCTCCTTTATACTTTACTTTTTCATTTAATCATGTAATATCTTGAAAGATTATCTGCATTTTGAAAACAAGTATAATTTGTCTTTGTCCTACTAGAATTATAAACTCTAAGAGGAAGAATATTTTATGATATAGTAATTTGTTCCAACTGAAACAGACAAAATTACAGTAATAATAATTATATGGATGATGGTGACATGGTGAAGATCAATGGGAAAAGAATAGTGGCTCTCTGGTCATGTGTTGAGTGGGTACTTATTGCCCTCTGCTGTATTGCTCATTCCTCTTTGGTTGGGAGCTTGATTGTCCTATAGATGGTGGCTTAGTTTGAGTATTGTTGCTATACTTCAAAAGTTCAGTACTTTAAAAGAGAAAAGAGGTCTATTTAGCTCAAGTTTCTGGAGATATCAGAGCATTGTTAGTTTTCAGAAAAGAGTTCTTAAATTCATCCCAGCATGGCAAAGAAAAATAAAGAAACCTGAACCAGACTGAGAGTGCCAGGCCATAGAACAGCCTTGCTTTATAATGCATTTTCCTGAGGATTAACTCACCCAAGACTAGAACTGGTCCCTCAGGAGGGAGGTGCTTCCATTAAACACACCTTAGAAAGATCAGAGCACCTTATCACCGACACACTGGGACCAAGGTTGTGGCACATTAGCTCTTAGGGATCACGCTCAAACCACACCCAAATATCGGGTGGTGAGCTCTGCCTGAGAGCACTTGGCTAAACTGTGAAATCTGGGGTAGGTTCATGCTGGTCAGCTTTCAGAAAAAGAAAATAAAAAGTGATCTTGGGAAGAAATCCCAATGCTTATCATATCACACCTTTGGCTTGCTTTAATATATTCACGAATACAAAATTTTCATCTGCTGTGTAAATAGGCTGAGGATTCATGATATTTTGCCATCCATACTTTTAGTTGATTAACCTCACAATCTCTAAGAAAACACACAAATTTCTTCTGAGAGTAAAAAGGCATAAAATCAGAATAAAAATAAAATAAATAAAAATAAAAATAAAAATGACAATCAGTGTAGCCATGTTTACTTCCAAAACACAAGATCAATAATCTATTATTTAGTGTCCATTTACCTTGTGTTGAAAGCTGTGCTGGCAATGTCACCAATAGTCATTTCTTTCTCAAATGTCCTGGGAGGCAAGTTCTATTACTGTTACTTTCAAATCAATTGAGGAAAATTTGCATTCAATATAATGTGACCATTGATTTCGAACTTTTTGACTCGTTTTGGTTATTTGAACTAGTTTTCAAAATCTCTCTCTCATTCTCTTTCCCTCTCTTCCTTTCATCTATCTATTCTGTTGCTTCTGTTTTTCCAGAGAACTCTGACTAATATATATTTAGGTACTAGTAAGTAGGGTGCTGATGTAAAATAAACCTAAAAATGTGGAAATGATTTGGAAATGGGTAACAGAGGCAGGAAATGTTTTAAAATGCGTGTTAGAAAAACTCTAGATTTTGTCCAATACTGTAGGTAGGACTATGAATGTTAAAGGTGATTCTTGTGAAGTTGAAGATGGAAAAAAAGCATATTGGAAAATGGAAGAAAAATAATTCTTGTTATAAAATGTCAAAAATCTTGGGCAAGCAGTGTTCTGGCAATTTGTAGAAAGTAGAAATTGTGTTAAATTTGGACATTTAACTGAGGAAATTTCCAAACAAAATGTTACAGGTATGACATGATTTCTCATTGCCGCTTAGAGGCAAATAAAAGAAGTGAGACATAAATTGAAAAATAATTAATTAAGCAAAATAGAACTGAACTCAAAGATTTGAAATTGTTTTGCTTATAACTATTTGTGCAATAAATCAACGTATGTTTGTGAGTGAACATCAGGGTGTGACTGGACAATGATGTGATTAAGGTGCCACTCAGAGAGTTAATCAGCCATCTCAGAAGCAGCCAGGCGTAGAGATGGAGTTACACCACCGAAACACTGACATCTTGGACTAGTGGAGGCAGAGGTAGTAGAAATTAGGGAGGGCAACAGGACTTCTGGGAAGTCACAGGGAAGGACAGTGAGCTGGAGCTATCCAGAAGCAACCACGGGCTGTCCCTCAAGAAATGAGAAGACCGGGCTAGTTTTACCTTTAGTGTTTTGAGGAGCCTAACGGCTATAGAATGTATATTCTCACACCCCACAATGCACAAGCATTACTTCACATCCTCTCCAATGTGAAATCCCTCACATTGACAATAGGTGTTCCGTCACACGTGAGCTTATATAACATCATGGTTTTAATTTGCATTCCTTTGAATCTTTTTTTCAGTATTTATTGGTCATCCATATCTCTTCTTTTATGAAATGTGTGTTCACATTTTTGTTATTTTTATATTTGATTGGCTTGATTACTAGTGAGTTGATTTATTTTTACATTTTCAGAATCAAAACATGATCAGGTGTAGCACGCATAAATATTTTCTCTGGATTCTCTGGGCCTGAGGTTGTTTCTTCACTCTGTGCTTTTTCCTTTGTGGTTGAGAAACTTCTTAGCTTGATGCAATCCCTTTTGTCTATTTTTGGTTTTGAACTTCTATCCGAGAAATGACGAAGGAAAACGAGCACTGTATTATCTTACCTATATGTGGTATCTAAAAATCTTGATTGCACAGACATATACAAGACATATGGTCACTGGAGGCTTAGGTGGGGGAATAGGAGTAAGAGGGAAAGAGGAGATGCTGATCAAAGGGTAGAAGGTTTCCATTAGACTGGAAGAAGAAGTGTGAGCAATAACGCATTGCCCTGAATGATGACTGCAGCCGATCATCATGTATTGCATATCTCAAAACTGCTGAAAGAGGATTTTTAGCACACACACACACACACACACACACATACACACGATAAGGAGGTAAGATGATGGGCATGTTAATTGGTTTGAAACTTCCTGCAATGTATATATCAACCAAAGCATCACACTGTACCCAATAAATATACATCATTATATCTTGTCAATTGAAAATTGAGAAAGAGAGAGAGAGAGAGAGAGAGAGAGAGAAAGAAGGGGAAAATGACCCTGAAGGAGGAGAGCTTTCTCCTGAGTCAGAGTGTGAGACCACCTTAGCTTCTGTAAGCTAGACTGCTGATATCTGAACTCTTTGGACAGACCTTTTTTCCCAAGGCCATGGGATAGATTTTGACACAGGGCAAAGGAGGCAACATTACCTCCTTCATGAACATGGAACCTAGGGCTGCAATCTTGGCAGACCCGGAGAACAGAACACTCAGCAAATTTCCATTATGTATATTTCTCCATTATTCTCAAGTCTTAATATCTAGTAGATTTGTCCTGCTAGGTATCAGACCTACTTGGGAATCATAATCTTTTTTTGCCTCATTTTCTCTTTTGGAATGGGAACTTCTATCTCATGCCAATCTCATTATTATGCTTTTAAAGGAGATGACTCTTCTGGTTTCACAGGTTCTCAGCTGGAGACAAACACCTAGGATCTCACCCACACTCCTTTGAAGTGATACTCAGATAATATTTTAAATATAAGTGTGCCGTGTGTTAGGACTTCTGGGCTCTTTGGACAAGAGTGAATGCATTTTGCAGATGAAGACAGGGAATTGGGGCCCCCTAAGTGAGGAATACTGTGGTCTTAATTATGTTCCTTACATTCATGTGATGAAATCTCAACTCGTAGTGCCTCAGAACATGACATTATTTGGAGATGAGATCCTTCAAGAGAGGATGAAGTTAAATGAGCCCATGTAGGTGGATCCCTAATCCAATGTGTCTCAAGTCCTTATAAGAAGAGGTAGAGACATCAGGGGAGCATGCCCACAGAGGAAAGGCTGTGTGGAAACAAAGCAGACAGACATTCTCTGCAAGCCAAGAAGATTGGCCTCGGGGGAAGCCGAAGGTGCCAACACTTTGATTTTGGATTTCTAGCTTCCACAACTGTGAGAAATTGAATTTCTGTTGTTTAAGTCCCCCTTCTGTGATACAACCTTGTAGCAGACCGGCAAACTAACATGATGCTATTCCTGCTATTTTCAAACCTACTGAACTAAGGGGATTTGCATACAGTACAACACATACGGTATACACTAAGGTGGCTACAATAGTCAGTGAGTGTTGCCAAACACAGATGCCCACGAAACCCCTAGTGCAATCAAATACAAAATGCGTCTACAACCTCTAGCAGTTTCCTTTTGCCAATTTACAGTCACTTCTCTTCCCAGAGCAGGTCCCAGGGAGCCATTGATTTATTTTGTCACTATTTTTATCTTTTCCACAATTTATTATAAATGAAATAATATGAAAAAATATTCTTTTGTGTCTGGTTGCTGTTAACTCAACATGAAATTTAATAGATTCCCCTGTTTCTTACTGGGTCAATTATTGTTTTCTGCTCCTTGCTTTTTTTTATTTTGCCACATTCAACTATTGAAAAAAACACATGTTATTTCAAGATCTGGGTCTTTATGAATAAAGGGCATTGGTCATTAATTTTTATGCTTTTATATATTCATGCTTTCATTATCTTGAATAATTCACAGAAGTTGAATTGCCAGGGCTTATTGCACCTATATGTTTAGTTTTATATGGTGCTTATATCCTGTTTTCCAACATAGTTATACCATTTTATGTTTTCATCACCAACATATGACTGCTTAAATTTTCATTTCCCTAATGACTAATGATGTTGAGGACCCCATTATGTATTTGTTGGATAAGTGTCATAAAATATTCACAAATTTTTTGACTCTATTTTTTTATCATTTTGACTTGTTAAAATTTTCAATTTTGTTCAAGAAAATTTTGTTGTCATTTTACCTTTTGTAATTATAATGGGTTTATGAGAATAAAATTGACAAACATAAATGTGGGTATCTAAAATGCATCATTTGCTATGTGCTGGTACAAGTTATCTGCATGTGAACCACTATCACAGGTAAACAATGATGACGTCCGTCACAGACAAAACTATTTTTTTGCCCATTGTACCATCTTGATATTTTCCCTGCGCATTCCTATTTCCCTTCTCCAGGTCGTAAATAATCTGCTTCTGTAATTATAGATTAGTTTAAATTTTAGAGAATTTTGTATGAATAAATTCATATAGCATATTCTCTTTTTGTGTGGCTCTTTTCACTGAATATAATTATTGTGAGATTCACCCATGCTGTTGTGTATATGAAAAGTTAATTTATTTTGTTGTATGGAAAAGCCACAATTTGTTTATTTATCCACAAGTTGATCGACTCTACATTGCTCATAGTTTGAGACTATTTCAAATAAAGTTATTGCAAATATGTGCATATTAATCTCTGTTTGCATAGATATTTTGACTTCTGAAGTACTTAGGATGGTAAAATTTGGATCCATGGTAGGTATGTGTTTAAAATTTACTAAAATGATTTCTGATTGCAAAAGTAATTGTACCATTGAAAATTTCTATAGGCAATTTATGAGCCATCTATTTTCTTCACATATTCAACATTTTATATAGTCTGTTGTTTCAATTTGGAAGTATTAGTATACATATACTCTTATCTCATTATAGTTCAGTTTGCATTTCCTTAATAAATAAGAATGTTAAGTATCTATCCATGTGCTTGTTCTATACCTATATATTTCTTGGTAAAGTATCTATTCAAATAATTGCTCATTTGTTAATTATATTGTTCTTTTTGTTATTATTGACTCAAATTTATGGATTCTGAATTAAAATTATCAGTTATGTGGTTTGCGAATCATTTGATTAATCTGCCACTTGTCTTTTCATTCTCTTAACAGTGTCTTGGATAATCAAAGAAATAAAGAAATTAAAAGGGATAGAAAAGGGAAAGACAAAATACCAAATTATCACTGTTTACAGATGGTGTGATCTTGGAAGATTCAAAAAGCTTTACCAGAATACTATTAGAGCTCATAAACAAATTCAGAAAAATAGCAAGTTAAAAAATCTACACAAAACATCAATACCTTTCCTCTACATCAATAATGAATTTGCTAAGAAATAAATCAGGAAAACAACACTATTTACAATAGACTCAAAACCAACAAACAAATAAACAAAACAAAAAATAAATCTAGCCAAGGACCTGAAAAACTTCTATAATGAAAATTATGGAACATTGAAGAAAGAAATTCAAGAAGACCTTAGGATTTGGAAAGACCTCCCATGTTTTTGGATAAGCAGAATTCATATTGTCAAAATGGCCATATTATCAGTATGTACAGATTCAATCCAATCTCCACCAAAATATCAATGATACTCTTCATAGAACTAGAATAAACCATCCTAAAGTTTATTTGGATAAATAAGAGACCCAGAGTAGCCAAAACAATCTTGACAAGAAGAGTGATGCTCTTCACATCAGGCATCACAATACCTGATCTTTAATTAAACTGCAGAACTACAGTAACAAAAACAGGCATGGTACTGGCACCAAAATACATCTGAAGACCAATGAAATAAAATAAAAGCTTCAGAGGCAAACCCACACAGATGCTGTCATCATACCCTTGACAAAAGTACATTGGAGAAAAGTGTCTTTATAACAAATGATGCAGGGAAAACTGCTGAAATACAGGCTAAAACATTTAAATGTTGATCTCATCCAAAAACACCCTCAAGGTAGACACACAAAATTAAATATCACAGAAGTCCATTCTTACCTTTATTTTCTCTTATGCACAATGTCTTTTTACTCTGAATGCTATCGGCATGTTCTTTCTACAGCCAATGTTTAAGCATTTAATTTTGATATTCCTCAATGTGGTGTTCTGTGTGCTTTTTATATTTGGGGTCCGTTTCATGATCAGATCAATTTATTGTATCTCTGGTTTATTGTGTATTCATGAAATTTGGGGGAAACAAGATGTCTATTTCTTCAAGCATTTTTCTCCTGTATAGTTTTGTTTAGACATACATTAGATCACTTAATGTTGTCCCCCATACCACTGAGTTCTTTATTTATCAGTCATTTCTCTGTTTGCTCTGGATTTTGAAAGTTGTCACTGATGCACTTTCAAATTCACTGATGTTTTCTTTGATAGCATAAAATTTATAATTATACTCAACAAACAATTTATTCTCAATACTGAATTTCTGTTTCTATAATTTCCCTTTGATTCACATTTATATATATATTATTTCCTTCTTTGATGTGTTTTAATTTATATCTGCTGCATATTTTTAATGTCTGTTTGGAAGTTCTTGCCCACTATTTCCATCTTCGCTATCATTTGTAAGTCAGCTTGGATGGACTGGTTGAGAGTTCCATTTTCCTGTTTCTTTGTGTATATAATAATCTCTGATTGAATGGGAATTGTTATGAATGATATGATTTAAATATCTGGAAACTGATTTATGTTTTTTATTTAACGACTGGTGACTGAATCCAGGGACACTTTACCACTGAGCTACATCTCTAGCCCTTTATTGTATTTTACTTTGTATATTGAGACAAGGTCTTACTAAATTGCCAAGGCTGACTTGAACTTAAGATTCTTATGCTACAGTCTCCAGGAGTAGCTGGGATTAAAGGCTTTTGGCACTGCACTGGCTAGGACTTTATCTTTGTATAAAGTATATTCACTTTGCTCTAATCAGATCTTACAATATGTTGATAATGGCTTGTGGAGTCTTGTTTTTAAGCTTTGCTGGGACAGCTCAGTGGCTTTTACCCTAGAATTCATGTAGCCCTTCCAGGAAAGTATTTTCCCTCTCGGGTCCCTACTGGAGCTTGTGGGTGTAGTGAGGTCTCTCCAATCTGGATTGTAGGAACACTCTTTCCAGCCTTTTGTAATCTCTGTAAATTTTTCACCTGAGAGCTCTCTGATAATTCTTTGTGTGGTTTTACCAATCACGTTCCACACACATGCAGCCCACCGCTGAGCAACATACCAGAGACAACTAGGCAGAATTTTGGAGGTCATGTGTGTGTCCAGGTAGCTCTTTTGTTTATAAAACGCTTTCCTGCGAGTTCTAAAGTCTGTCTTTATTTTCTCCGCTGAGACTTCTGTTCTTTGTATAGGTCCTGGAATGAGCCTCAGGGCAGAAACTTGGTGTAATTAATCTTATTCTTCTCTTTTCTTCAGGGCTAACAATCTAGCAGTGCTCATTTTCTGTTGCCTAAAAATATTTTTCCCTTACATTTTTTCCATGTTTTTGGCTACATAGAGAAAGTCCGACACCAGTGCTTCCAAATGGCCAGAAGTGTATGTCCTTTAAGATGATTCATATCATTTAAACGTTTTTAATTGTCTTAATGAATGCTCAGAGAATATCCTTTTTTTTGACTGCCAATCCTCTGGTTTTGAACTTCAGGGAACAAATGTCCAAACACTCTGCCACAGGACTCACCACTTGGAGAGCCCTTACCCTGACTCAGGCTGGACGCTAAGTGTACCACATGTGGCGTTTCTTTTGTCTCTAGACAATGCCTTGGGAGGGGCATGAACATCCTATGTTTGAAATGAGGTGAATAAAAATCAGGTGCTATCATGAACTAAATATCTGTGTCCCCCAAATTCATATGCTGAAATCGCACCCTTCCCAATTTGATAGGTGTTGCAGGTAAGGCCTTACAGAGGTGTGTTTTGAGGGAAACTCTTTTGAATATCAGCATCAACTTATTGGTAGCTACTGTCCCCAGCACCCCCCTGAGGTCTAGAGGAAAGAACACCTCTAGAAATCCACATGGGTGGGATCTAGGAGTGAGAATAAAATCCCTTCTGGGTCAGCTCCCAGTTAGGGGTCAGATTGCAGCCTCGATGACATAACAGTGTCAAAGCTGAATTTTTGGAAGTATAGATAGATGCTACAGGCTCACAACAAACCCACCGGCCACACACAAGGTCAGAGAGACCATCAGAGAAAGAGAAAGGACTGTGGACTGGTGGTTTCATTAGGTCCAGGGCATCATCCAAACAAGTTTCCCATGGCAAGTTTTAATCGACGAGATTCAAGCAAGCCGTCGTGGGTTCTAGTAGATCAAGCTGCGACTGAGAGGCGGATACTGTGGCTTTTCTGCACAGACCGTGTGGGGTGTGAGGATCCACTGAGTCAGGCCAGTAGGCTGTACCTAGTTGTGCCACAGGGAAGTAGGTACCTGGAGAGAGCTGTATCAGGCAGATACCTGAATGGGTCACACAGAAGTACAGTGAAGACATGCAGACCTGGAAACTGTCAGGAGTGTCTGAGTTTGGCTTAGGCCCTGGAAAGTCCAAGTTCAAGATAGACGCCAAGCGGAGGGGAAATTCTGAGCAGCCTCTGCGATACGATGAGGTCATGAAGGCGTCACACTTGCAAATGAGATTTGTGTTCTCACAAAAGAGAACCCAAAGCCACCCCCAACCCATACTCCATCCATTATGTAGAGGACAGGGAAAAGACAGTGTCTATAAACAGGAAGGGGCCCTCACCAGACTCCAGATCTGCGGAAGTTCTGCTCTTGAACTCACCAGCCTCTATAACTGCGAGAAATAAGCCTGCATTTTCTATAAGCCAACCAGTTCATATTATTTGGTTCCAGCAAACTGAAGAAACCAACAGTGGGGGTTGTGTAACTCTGCAAAGTGTAGTGGATTCAAACCAAAGCTTTTTCCATAGTCTCTAACCCAGCTCACAAAAGTATGCAGGCCCATGTCCATGAAGCAGTGCAGAGAGGACTTAACTGAGGCATCGCATGGGTTTACAGGGAAACTTAACAAAATACACACAATTGAAGTTACATTGGGAAGAACCTATCAAAAAAAAAATCATGAGTGCTAGAGCTATTTCTTTTGTATTTCTCTTATCTTCCTCTTTCTATCATCTTTCCTTTCTCCCACTTATATCCCCTGGCCAAACCCAATTTTTGTCTTATGTTTTATCTCAATGAGTGATAGAAATCTACTATTTTTCATGTGTTTTCTGTGTAATCCTACCCCAATCTCTATCCTTCCCTAATACATAACCAGAGTTTGTATGTTTTGTGTCTCTTAATAAAGCCTAAGTTCAAGTTCATTGATACCTACAGTGACTTCCACCTGCAACACCATTCCAACTCCTTTCCTGCCTCCACATTGTCCATACTTTATCCAAAAAAGCTTTTATGATAAAATCATACAACCTACATGCCTAGAAAGCATGCACTGGCTCTCCTGGTTTCTCTAAGGTAAGTCTCAGGCCTTGACTGATTTTCAATTCCTAGTATCAATCTCATCCCTTTCTTAAAAGAAATGGACTAACATATTACTTCAACAGATAGCGCCCAGTAAGCTATCTAACTTTTGTTCACCATCAAGTTCTAGAGGAAATGGCTTTTGGAAGGAAACCACTAATTACACAGTGGTCATAGACCTTGCATATTTTGTGCCTATATTGGTGGTCCCACAAGCTTTACTTTCCATACAGGGTGTCAGGTTCTTGTGTTAGAAATAGAGCTCCACAAAGCACTATTTATGCTGTGTAATGAGGGCTCAGCAGGAGTGAGGGTCATCAATGACCTGGGCCTCAGGAAAAGCTCCCACTGTAAGTAGAGTAATAAGGGATCCAGGCTGCAGGGCAATCTTGGCTTCTCCCTACCTAGTCTTCCTTTGTAAATAGGATTGGTTTGCCATTCCACTCTGAAAAATATTCTAATTTGAAAAAGAATGTCATTTTATCTAAAAGGAAATTTCACCTAAAAAAATTAGCCTTTCTTTAGCCATTAGGATAGTAACTTTAGGGGTGAAGACTGCTATCAACCTTGAACTATTCATAAACTTGACATAATACACAGGTTGCACTGGGGCCTTATAAGACATAGGAGGCTAAAACCTGCTTACTTATGCCTAGCAACACCCTTGGGGATCTCCTTTTAAATTATGAGCAACTGACTTTGGAACACAGCACTAGGTGGACTACTCTTGACCCCATTCTTCACTTAAGGGAAACAGGGACTGCATATGGACAGATCTTGGCTTACAATCAGAAATTCTTACAGAATTAGAGGGAGAGCCTCAAGGTGATCCTCTGGTATATTATAGATGGGAATTTATATAAGGCCTAAACCCTGAGTCTTGGGAAATATATGAAGTTAGAACTGATATAAAACTGATATTAATGAAAATTCATGTTGCATGGAACAGATATCCCGGACCTGTATTCCATTGTTCATCATGGATGGATTATTTTCAACCCAAAAGGGTAGAATAGATATATTTGAACTGGGGGCCCATTTGGTAGACCAATTTATGAATATAATAAAAACAAAATTTGTAGAACAATAAATTAAAGGAAGTAGAAGGAAAGATGAGATTTTAAAACTTACAAATAGTGTTATACCTATGTGTGTTAGAAAATAAAAAAGATCCAAATACTCAATCAAGTTAAACTACCAAAAGCCCAACCAAGTCCTCTGAAAGGGGAAACAGCAGAGACATACAGAACTTGAGAGTGTTGTCATTGATGAAAGAAGAGTTCAAAGATGTCGCAAGACATGGAATGTCTAAAACCAGAGAGCAGCCAGTGCCAGGAGCCTAGGCACACACTTCAGGATCATGATTGGCACTTTTGGTACAGGGTCTCCTTGATCAAGCTTCTCTAGCTGAAACCCACTTGCAAAGAGGGAGTTTCGTGGACCTATGCCCTTCCCCAGGAAGAGTTTCTTACAGCTGCCCCAGTTTGAGATTGCTCATCAAATACATACAGGTTGTGTTATTAGAATATTTGATATATGAAGAAGAAATAACATTTCAGAAACGTATGGCAGAGACGGAAATCAAAACCAATAAGTTTTGAATAATCCTTGTGGGAAATATACCTACCTGGTTTAGGCTTCGTGTTCCAGTGATCTGTGCTGCAACTCAGCAGATTGCTAAACTTAGCAAGGCTTTTAATGCCACCAAGATGGAGGTCAGCACAGCTGTTAATGACTGGGAGGTAAATATTCCAAGCTTAAAGGTTCCTATACAGAACACCCAACTCCGCCTTTGTGGCTGAGAAGGCAGTCACCCACAACATATATGTTCTAATGAACACATGTGTTCTAATAAAACTTAATTTACAAAAACAGATGGTCACTCTTCAAGGTCTTAGCTTTCTAAAATTTGCTCTAAGAAAAATAGTAGCCATGGGTTGCTTCTTTCCTGTAGATATGGTAAAAGAATTCTGTCTGAATCGATGCCTTATCAGGATATTTCTGCAAACAGAAATGAAGTAGTAACTATAATTTAATAAATTTTGGAAACCTACAATAGATTGACTGATATCCTGGTAAGAGTAAAACAAAACAAAGCAATGAAAAGACACCCTCTATTCTCCTTTCCATAACCACCACTGCATCTTTGGCAAGGAATTCAGCAGCAGTGAACACTAGAGGCTTGAAATGTCATTTTGCTCTGGAGCCTGAAAACCACCTAACTTTTAAGTTTTGTCATCAGTGCTTCAGTGCTGTAATAATTTGTATGTACTCTAATCCCATTTGACTTTGAAGGTGAGACCTGACATTGAATTAATAACAATTCTTTTGCTCTAAAAAAATACAGCCACACCAGGACAAGGCAGCTGAGCTATAGGAGCTTTATCCTCTGGGCAAATCCAAGCAAAACAAGAACTGCTCTTAATTCTTGCTGAAAAATATAAGACTTTAAATTCGGGGCTTTTCAATCATTTACTATTTTGAAATCTATGGGCTTTAATTTACAAGGAGTTGTAAAATTTGCATTATAACGTGTTTATGGGGATTTATTAATAAGCATTGATTACTATTTAACATATCTATCCTGGCATCATTGAATAGATATTCAATGTATTTGAAGAATTCCTGCTAGTCAATACTGAATAAATGGCTGGGCTTATTTTGAAAAGGACAATCTACACTTGTAAGAGGGATCTTAACACTGATTTGGTGACTCCCTGTGTTTAAACCTTAGAAACCCACTGTGGATCTTGGGTGACAGTGAACGATGGCTGTTTTCTCTCTCTGATTCCTCATCTCCACTGCTGGTGCTTTCTTTCCCCGTGCTGCACACCGTCAGGGCTCATTTCAGAAGGAACACAAACCGTGGGCAAACAGATAAATGAACAATCAACCTTCCTTATCTTTGTTTGGAGGAGTGGGAGCCTGGGTGAGGCTCTGGAAGAATGCGGATTGTCTGCAGGGTCTTTGCACACTGGTTTACACCGTCACTGTGTTTTGGCCAGCCCCTGTATTGTCTTGGCTTTATTTCCACAGTGTTCCCCTAACAATTATCACCTCCTTGCTTCCTGAATCTCTATTTACTCTATTACTAGAAGAGCCATTCAGGATCAAACATTAGAGCATAAATGTTAGTGATAACCACAGCGTCTCTCCTGTAGCCAGTAATCACTGAGTGTCTTCCTCAGTCCCTGTTCAAATGGTGAGGTTACATCTGAGAACCAAGACAAAGAGGAAGTCCTCATGTGGTCAGATTGCCCAGATGTCTGGACATAAACCAGGACCTCTGTCCTAAGGCTCTGCATCATGAAGCAGAAGGGCAATGGACTGCACATTCCCTTAAGAACTCTGTTATGCCAGCAAAAATAAATATATAAATTGCTGCTTAAAGCTCGCTGCATGCTGGCGCTGGCTCACAAAGTCTTCCTGTGACCTGATTAAATAGTGCATCAAATACAAGCAGCTATCCTTGAAAAACTTCCTGGATTCCTCGGGGTTCTGCCTTCAGACCTCTCTATGGGCTCCCTTTCCTCAGGCCTTTCTTTCTTCTTTCTCTGAATCACACATTCTTTGATTTGTATCAATCCTTTGGGAATATTTCTCAAGGAGATTTAGTTTCCCCAACCCCTCCCAGGCTTGTATAGGTTACTTAATAGTGCAATTAATTATTGTTTTATGACCAGATGAAAGATTCCTTTATTTGTTCTTTTCTCATATTTTTCCCTTGGTTGAAGGAGATGATATGAATCACTTTTTCTCCCCCATAGGAAAAGAAAGTGGACTTTGATAAAGGTCATGGATAGAAAGTTGAAGGGAGGGAGATTCATTTATGATCTCCCTTGGCACTTTTCATTGCCTTTTGAAAAAAGAAATCTGTCAGAAGGAAGAATTTTAAAATAACATGTGTTTTCACTGAAAACATAAGTTGCATTAGCAAAATATGACTTTTTTTTCTGTTCAAGTATTTTCTGTATTCAGCAGAGGTGACAGCTTGAAAGTACATATTAGTGGACTGATCTTATGAGACCAACTGCTTAGGTTTTCTACATGAGCTAAATGTGACTCAAAAGATGTCTCATGGCTTATGTGCCCTTAATGTTTCCCTCTATATTTTTCTTACACTTGTTCATTTCAGGTGAAAACACATGCCTTACATCTGAGCTAGAATATTTGTTCTGATTCACTCTAAGAAGAAAGGATCATTGTTTATTGAAAGAGGCATATAAGTTACATACTAGGAAGATTATTTCAGTACATAAGTAGTACTGGATAGAATTCTTTACTTTGTAAGGGTTGTTCTGACACTGTTTGTAAAATGCTAAATTTATTGAATTAAGCATGTTTTGTGATGAAGTACATTAATCCACTGATTCTCTTTATCATTTAGGTTTTGTTACGAAACACAGAACCACAAAATATGAAGGTGTATATGATAATAGGTAATTGATCATGTTTTGCAGTTTGCCAGTCTACTGAGCTTTGCTGATTCAAGCCCAGATAGATGGGCTTCCCACAACAAGATAAGCTGTAGTTGGTTCCATGTTGTGTAAATCTTATCCTTCTCGGATACAGGTTAGCTGAGGCACGGTCTTTTCACAGGGGAAGTCAGCAATCAAGGATACAAGCTCAGCCACGCTGGAATATGCATGCTTTTCTTTATGTATTCATCATCTATGCAAACAGGCATTGGCCATAGCCAGTCAAGTTAGCCAAACCCAAAGTCAAAGGCTGGAAGGTGCACTCCATTCACAGGAATTGGGAGAGGGGAAGAAAGATAATATATTTGGAGGCATGATGTAACTATGAGAGTCTCCTCCAGGAAGCAGAACCTGACTCTTCTAATTCTTCTGTAGAAGTAAAAAAATAAAAAGTGTTTTTTCTGTATGACTATTACATGTGTATAATAAGACTGCACATGTAGCACATTTGTTTATATCTCTGTCTATCATCCCAGAAGTCAATAATGTTCTAGGTAAACAGGGATTAGTACATTTGAAAGAAATTTATCAGGTAGATGAAATGCGTGATGCATTCAGCTACTATTTCAAGTTATTATTTTATGCTTGCAGATACACAATAAGTGATATTTTAATGGTTTTGTAAAGCCCACTGTTCCATTGGTTCAATAAGAGGATTAACCTGAATAAAGTATTTACAACACTGTGAACCCTCAGTAGATTTTCAGTGTTCTTACTACATCTGTCAGTGTTCTCATTGCCATTAAACTAAAGATGCTAACTCTAAACCTGATAGCTCTATTTTTATTTATACTTATCACTTATCAGTGCCATGATTTATTATTCTATTAAAGTAGATTATTGCTACTGTATTCTGAAATCAGGAAGAAGGAATATAGAAATTAAACACTTTTCTAAATGTCCATAACAACACATGCACAACTCTGAATTTGTGCTTAAAAGTCTAGTTCGGGAGAGTGAAAATTTTTCCACAGTACAAGAAATATGCTTTGATCACAAGCACATTATAATTCACGATTATGGGACTTGTTTCTCAACATGCTATGGAACTAGGCACTAAAGGCTATGCAGAATGTAGGGTGGCATGGGGGTTTTATATTGCTTCTGTTGAGAGTTGATCAAAGAAGCTGAAGATTATGAAATGTTAAAATAAAGAGTATATCCCATCACAAACCCTGCTGAGTTCTCTCTCACTTGATACAGCTCCTTCCCCTTTGCACACAGAGAGACAGGATGGAAAGAGCCTTGATAACCTCCTCAGACCTTCCATCAAAATCCCAGCAGGCCCTGATTTGGGAGGAAAGGCATCACATGTACACCATTAAATTCTTTTTATTTCAAGGACTCCACTTAAACAGATCCACACAGCTGCTACCTGTAGATCCATGCCACAGAATTAGAGCATGCAGACGTGTGGGACACCCATGACCAGAAAACCCCCTCCCATCCAGACCTGCCCAGCTGCCACATGCAAAGTCACCCAGCTACAGCCCATACCCACCAGGTCCAGATATACTGGGCCCCATACCTTCTGGCAAGGATCCCAGGTCTTGTTGCAGGATGCAGGAGGCCTGATCCAGCTTGTCATGAAATCCCAGGACCCAGAACACATCCTAGCTGCTATGCTTCTACAATTTGTGTCTTCCCCAAACATCCAACAGATTTTAGATCAATGCCCTAGAGCAAAGATCCATAAGGTACAGCAAAATGAAGCTCCAAGCAGAAGCAGTTCTCTGGAAAAAGGTGGTCATGGGGCAGATGGTGTCTGACATGATCCTTTGACTTGCAAGGAAGAATCACCTGCAGACATGCCTACCTTCACTACAGGGAAATTCAATTCAAAGATACAGAAGAAGATTACCAAAAATGAGGAATCAAAATAGAAAAGATTCACCTCAAGTCCACAACTCCCAAACCAAAGAACCCACAGTCAGGGAGCAGAATGTAAACCTAGAAATAATTAACAACAATCTGATTACTAAAAAGAAAAATGAAGTAAAAGATTTGATGAAGGGATTAAGTAAAAACAAACAAAAAAAAAACTCGAGATGAAAATTTCTATTATCAAAGAAATACACATACTGGGGTTGGGGCGGTGGCTCAGCAGTTATGGCTCTTGCCTGGCATGTGGGAGTATGTGAGTATGTGAGTTCAAAACCCAGCAGCATATACACAACAAAGCATAGAAGCAATGAAAGCCACATGAAAAGCTAAAATAAAAGTGATTCTCTCTTTTTCTCTCTCACTGTCCCTGTCTAAAAGAAAGGAAGAAAGAAAGAAAGAAGAAAGAAAGAAAGAAAGAAGAAAGAAGAGCTAAAGTCTTCAGTCAATCACATCAGAACATTGATGCAAGAATTAAAAACCCCACAGAACCCAAACAAAAATTTCAAAATTTCTGGGATGAAATGTGAATAAACAATCTAAGAGTAATTGGTACATGGGAAGAAATATAAACACAAACAAATTGTATGAGGAATATTCTAAATGAAATTGTTAAAGAAAAATTTTCCTATATCAGAATCGAGTCAAAATTGTCCATCCAGGAGGCATACAGGACACCTAATAGGCATAATCAAATGAGAAGTTCAGCAAGACACATCATATTCAAAACATATAATAGGGAAACCAAGTAAAGTACATTAAAAGCTTCAAGAGAGAAATGCCAAATCACATTCAGAGGTAAATCAGTACGTATCACCTCTGACTTTTCAGCTTAGATTCTAGATGCAAGAAGATCCTGGAAGGAGATCTTTTGATGTCTGAATGATCACAACAAGCAGCTGAGAATAACATACACAACAAAAAGCTTCAAATTCGATCAGGAAATAAAAACATTTCATGATAAAAACAAATTGGCAGCATTCATGAACAGAAAACCAGCATTACAAAGAATCCTCAAAGATATATTCCAACTAGAAGAACAAGCAAAGATTCCTCAAAACCCACAAACAGAGGAAACTCAATCCAAGTGCATGGTATCAAAAGACAACTATAAAAACGCAGAATTCACCAATAAAACATTGACAATGAACCACAACCACATAACTACCCTATCACTGAATGTGAATAGTCTCAGCACACCAATTAAAAAACACAGATTAGCAAAGTGGCAGGCTACAAATCATATAATACTTATGCAATCATGTAATTCTTGGAAATTCACTAATATATATATATATATGCACATTTATATTTGTTATAGGGGCATAATACAGAAGACTCAAAAGACTTAGGTGTGGACAATGTGGAGGAAATTGGCTTAGGATCAAATACATATCATATTTTTACTTTATAAGCATTTATGATTGTACAATTACTCAACTCCTTAAAAAAATCCTTTGTTTGCCTTGATACTGGGGATTGAATCTAAGCTGCTTAACTTCTGGGTCACATACTCAGCCATTTTTATTTAGAGAAAGGATCTCAATAAGTTGTTTAGAGCCTTGCTAAATTGCTGAGGCTGACTTTGAACTTGCAATTCTCCTGCCTCAGGCACCTGAGTTTTTGTTTAGGATTACAGGCATGCACTATCACACCTGGTGCACCACTAAATCTTAAGACTAAAATAAAATTCTAAAAGTTCCCAGAGAAATTATCTTTTGGATGAAGAAAATCCTTCAGTAATTTAATTACCAGCTATCACCAGATCCAACATTATACAGTTGCAAATAAAAGAACTCTAAATTTTGTAATGTGTAGTTTTGAATACCAATACAGAACAAAATACCACCAAAAAGCAGAAAAATATGACTCATATTTAAGAGAGAATCAATCATTAAAATCAGAATCACATATATCTGAAATATTGAATTCAGGAGACAAAAACTTGAAGTGACCTGTAATAAACAAGCTAAAGAATTTTCAGGAAAAGATGGTTTCAAATTTTGAGGAAAATATAGAGAATTTTAGAATGAAAAAACAATAATCAAATGTAATTCTTAGAAGTAAGAAATATGATTACTGAAATAAGAAGAAGATAGTAATAGCTGGGCATGGTGGTGCATGCCTGTAGTCCTAGAATACCTGGAAGTTGAGACAGGAGGATAACAAGTGCAAGGCCAGTATGGAAAACTTTGCAAGATTCTGTCTCCAAAAAAAATAGGAAGGGCTGAGGTTGTAGTTCAAAGGAAAATGACTTCAATATTTAGTACCAAAAGAGAAGAAGAAAGAAGACAGTAATAACAGTAGTTTACGTAATGTATAGGAAAATGTTAGTGAGTTGGGGATGCGGCACTGTGGTAGAAGACCTGCTTAGTAAGTATAAGGCTCTCAGTTTAGTACCCAGTAACGAAAAAAAGAAAAAATAAAGTCCCATCCTCTTAACCAAGTCCCTTTCCCAAATCCCTAGCCCCCAATAATTCTCTTGGGAATAAGAGTTCAAATTAGAAATTCTGGAGAAATATAAGACTTCAGACTACAGGTAGAGGAGAAATAAAGTTTAGACAATTCCATGTGTCCTTTTTCTCCGTGGTGGATCTTAGGTATCAGCCAAGTGACCAATATAGGAGTGACACCCATTCTTGAGTATGCCAATTCCAAGTAAAGCTATTCCTCAACTTTTGATGGGGTTGCATCCCAATAATATCAAAGGCTGAAAATATCATAAAGCATAAATCATTTAATGTACCTGACTTACTGTATTGGTCCATTTTCTATTGTTCTAACAAAATACTTGAGGACAGGTGCTGTATAAAGAATATAGATTTTAAGTTTACAGTTTAGGAGGATAAAGGTGAAAACCACATGGTTCCGTGTCTGATGAGAGCCACTTTGCCTGATCAACCATGGCAGATGACCTCATGGATGATAGTGTGTGGGAGAAGGAGATCATATGGTGGGAGAAGAAGACAAAAAGGGTGATCCATGATTCAGATTCACACTTTTATAAACCTCTCACTCTTGGAAACTAACCAGAGTTGCACAAGAATGACCTTAATCATTACTAATGGCAAAGAGTACCAAGGCTTAATCATCTTACACTAAGCCTCAGCCCTTACTGTTTCCACCACTTCCCAGCATGACCATACTGAGGGCCACACTTGTAAACATTTGGGAAACACAGTCAAACCACATCCAAACCACAGGACTACTGAACATCAGGGCAGGCAATATAGTATACTCTGAAATACCAGGTATTTGCTCTTATGATGTATGAATGAACTGGAGCTGTGGCTCCCTTCTGTTTCCCAACTTTACAAGAGAATATTGCTAGACTGGGGAAAGATATAAGCTCAAAATAAAAAGTGTGGCTTCTATGGGATATTGCCACTTTTGCAGTACTAGAGAGCTGACGAACACTAAGTTAGGAACTGCCTGTGTATGCTCAGAGAGGGACAAAGTGATCACTGAGAGGCCCATGGACTCAGGGACTACAGCCCATGCTGTCTTTGGCCAGGACTTCATTTATCTCCCAGTCACCACATCTTACTCTCACAGAAGGGCCATGATGAAGCATTGGTTATGGATGCCTGTGGAGACCACAAATTCATCCTGTGTCTAATAGTGTGTGAAATGCCTTGTATACTCTTGCCCAGCATGCAGTTACCCAAATAAATGACAGCCATTCCCCTGGGAGAAAGACTTTGGAAAGTGTTACTCTGTCTTCTTGCTGCCAGGAACAGCAAGATCCTTTCTCCAGAAGACCTCGGCTCCTCCATAATCAATGTGCTACAGATCTTTAAAGTGACCCAGGCAAAGGATCATTTACTTGGGAAAATTACCCTTCATCTCCTGGACATCCCTTTTTTATTTGTCTAATGGTCCAGATGAGCTGAGAATTATTTATTTGTAATTATTTTTCCCCTAAGGGTTCTGTGTTTTGTTGAATATCCCCATATGTTGAGTAGGTGAGGCCCTTTTTACGTCACCCATTATGATGACAGTCTAGTTGACTTCTGGAAGTTAAATGCCACCATATGACCTTTCATTTGAGAACATAAAGATCTAGGAAGAAAAAGCCAGGCAGTCAGTGAAGTTGGAATTTTGGGTCCATAAAGAGAAATCAGTACTTTGTCCTTTAAGAGGACAAAGAGTGTCTGCTGTTCCAACAGACAGATATGTACATCAGTTTGACATCTCCTCTGATAACAAAGGCACTACATTCCTTCTGCTAATAAGAGGTGCTCTCCAGACGCAGGCAAACCTTCTGGTGATAAAGATGCTTGTGGGCACAGATCAAAGACTAGGACTTCTGCGCCCATTCTCCTAGCTGTGGGGGAGGGAAAACAATGGCTATGAAAGCAAGAAATCTTGAAACTATGAGAAGGGTGAGCTGCACATGCACACCCTCTTTGGCTCTGTCTCCTTCTCCCGCTGGGAAAATCTCTTGCTATCTATGCTCTGTTCTTAAATAAAATCTGTGTGCTCTGTTTGCCCCCGTGTGCCTTTGTTTTCATTCTTCAACTCTGAAGGACACAAACCTGACTTCCACTGGACAAATGGGAATGCGTCCAGGATTACCACCAAATGGGAATGAGTCCAGGATTACCACACCTTCCATCTTTCTGTCTTTTTCTTTCTTAGTGGACAAACTCTTATTTTATTTTAGAGAGAGGGACAATGAGAGGGAGAGAAAGAGAAAGAATCAATTTTATTTAGTTTTTCATTTGGCTTTCATTGCCCAGACACTTCGTTGTATACGTGGTGCTGAGGTATGAATCCATGTCCTTGCACATGAGACGCAAGTGCCAAATCCACTGAGACACCGGTCCAGCGCAGCAAACTCTCTTTTAACGTCAGGTACCTGTCATCCAGTTAAGAGTGACTAGCAAATGGGGCTACTAGAGTGGTGGCTCAGAGGTTGTGGTGCCTGCCTGGCATGTGTAAGAACGCAAGTTCAAACCCCAGGACCACATACACGACGAAGTGTCTGAGTAACGAAAGCTACATGAATAAACTAAAGAAAATTTATTTTTCTCCTTTTTCTCTCTCACTGTCCCTCCTCTCGCTCTCTCTCTCAAAAAAAAAAAAAAAAAGTGACTAGCAAGCTACCAGTTTTAAGACTCAGATGGCAGGCTTCCCGGGAAGCCAGGATTAATCCTTCTTTGCCTAGGTATTGAGAATGTAGATCCTGACTTGCTTCAGTTTCCATTCTCTGGGAGAATGATGGTGTACTGTATAGAGGAATGCTTGAGATAACTGAAGGCAGCTGACAAGGGAGACTCGTCGGTGTTGCAGGAAGGTCATGTCCCAGTCTGATGCTGAGAGCCCCCAAGCTTACCAAACATTCATCACTCTCTGTCTTTCTGCTTCTGACTGACTTTGACCAATGGTGGAGGACACCTACACCCAATGAATCTCAGATCCTGGTATGAAGTCTTAGTATGATCTAAGGTCTTTGGGAAAAAGTTGACCCATTAATCCTCAGAGAATGAGCCAAATTTTCTCTCCCTCTACAGAAATGCTTCTACTCCTAAGTCTGTTCCTGATATTCATCTCTTAAGCAGGAGCCCTTTGTGAGAGATTGCCAAGATAGAGCTCCCCTATCTTTAAAATTATACTCTCACATGACATCTTTTCTTCTATAACTCCCT
The DNA here is from genome assembly GCA_004027875.1 of Aplodontia rufa. Taxonomy (NCBI): domain Eukaryota; kingdom Metazoa; phylum Chordata; class Mammalia; order Rodentia; family Aplodontiidae; genus Aplodontia; species Aplodontia rufa. The sequence goes on from PVKS010009846.1 coordinate 46,777, forward strand.
TATCTGGCTGAAAGATATCAAAAAGTTCTGTCTCAGAGTAAACTCCCTCTCTTCTCATCTACAGGAAGCCAATTACTTATTTTCTCTACCGGGGATTTCACCCCCAGCACTAACAGATTTGCCTCCTACTTCAAAGTGAGGAGCATGATACAAAATTATGATCCCGTGAGTATGAGAACTCAAACGGATAAAGGAAACCTGTAAGACAAATAAGACAAATTTTAAAGGTACTACTAGTTGGCAAATATCTTCCCTTAGATTAAATAATTATCAAAAAGTTAACATCCTTCATCCTGAGTGAGGTCTACTTCTGCCCTCTGGAGGTTTTCTTGGCTCATGAAGATTCAGATGTTTGTTCTACCAATTATCTTTAATTACTCTGACCCTCCACAGTCTCCTTGAACCCTATGTAAGTGAGGGATCAACTTTACATTGAGACTACAGAGCAGAGGAATACATTCCTCTACATAGGCTGTGCTGATTTCTAGTGGTACAATATATTTGATAGTTTATAGTGGTCAGGGAATGTCAGTAATAGCCACTGTCTGGATCTTCCTGTGTTTTTATTACGTGGCAAGCAAAACCCCTGGAATCTTAGTTAGTAAGGCAGCAATAAATCCAGCAAGATATGGATATGAGAGGCAGTATTTCTGACTGTTGGAAGCTCAATGAGGAGATACCCCTACCTCCAGGACGGAGCTCCATTCTCACAAGTTATGCCACGTCCACTACTAGCCTGCATATTGAAAAACTGACCCACAAATGCCCAAGACAAAGTGCCTCATTTCCTTCTTCAGTCAGGCTTGGTGTAAATACATACTATCTTAAGGAGAATTTGGGCTTAATATCATTTTGCAGCTAAGTTTGTTTTGCAAAGGGAAAGAATGGCCTGCTAATTTTCTGTACCCAAATCTGTTCTGATTACCAGCTGGGGGAATGAAAAGTGGTCTCTGGAGGAAGAAAAAAAAAAACTATAATATCTCACCTTCACAAAAGGGAGAAATAAAGAAAGGAAGAAAGAAAAAAAGAAAGGAAGGAAGGAAGGAAGGAAGGAAGAAAGGAAGGAAGGAAGGCAGGCAGGCAGGCAGACATCAAACATGCCTCATGCATGTTTTTTTTGCCTGGCATCCTAAAAATGACAGCTTTTCCAACTCTCTAGCTGCCCAACAGTCATTAAAATGCAAGCTACATGAGTAAGCACCTAAATCAGTTTGAGGCCAGAGGGGGAAAAATGTTGTCACTTTCTAATCCAAATGGCGGCAGGACATGAAAGACTGTTTACTCTGAGAGTCTGCTTTCTCCATAAGTTCCTCCCTCATGCTGTATATAACAGGAAGGGATCTGTCTACACTCTGCCTTGGGACAATGCAGACATTGGCCCAAACTACAGGGGTCCATAAAGGACTTAATCCTCTTCTGTCCAGTTGGACATAACAATGGAAAATGGTAAGGTACCATATGCATCAGTCTTCTTTAGCAGCAGAAGTTTTTCCTGAGATTTACATAGGCTTCCACATTCTTTTAACTATCTGAACCGACTCAAATTTGATCTAAAAGCACACTGTCATTTGATAAGGATGTGCTCCTCTATTAGAGTATTTACAGCCGTGTCATTTTTATTATCTGTTTTTCTTTGAGCTCAGAGATTTTTGGTGAATTCACATTTGATCTTGCATGCCTTAAGTAAATATTTTCTCCAATTTTACTTTATCTAACTTTAGAAGTTCTTTTTTGTTCTTTATCTGTTCTTTCTGCAGTCTTTATTCAAAGGTCAATTATTCAGGGAAAGGCTCTGAAATCTTTGTTTCTTGTTTGTTTTTAACGTATATTTATACAACACCTGTGTATTGTTTGTGTGTCTATAAGTTTTGTCTGTATTACTTATCATTTACATGGTACCAAAATTGGCACAAAATTAATGAGCGGTCATAAATTAAATCAAAAAAAGAGAAAAAATGGATCCTAAATACCTTTTAGTTCACATGATTTCAATATTCAGAAAGGGGTATAATTTAAATTGGCTAAATATAAGCATAAAGCTGTGTTTAAGATTACTAGACCATATGGTTCTAAAGGTTTAATATGTAATGCTCACTATTTCTAGGATTTCTTATTAGCAGAGGAGTGATGGCTTATATTGTTTAACTACACTTGTCTGATATCTTGGGTTTCATAGGTAACCTAAAGTTCACAGTTAAGAATGAGTAAATTAGTGCTAATATAAATGGGATTAATTTTCACAAATGTGTTTGTTAGTGGAGACATCTGATTAATTTGCAAAGTTAAAATGCTAAAATATCAACTGCTAAGTATAAACTCAAGTACTCTTGACTTCTTAAATACTACAAGGTAGGCTTATTAAGTATGTTTTCATAAATTGGTAAATAGAAAAAAGATTTAAGATCGCTTTATTTCTGGTTCTTCACTCCAAGCAAAGTTGCTAAAAATTTAGATTCTAATGGGTGTAATTCAATATACAAAGAGTACAAAAGGATTCATCTGTTTCAATTAAAGCAGTATAAATATCATAAATTATTTGGTCTTATTAAAAGGGTTAATTGGGAAAAACCAAAAATTTCATAAGAATTGTTTTAGAATGTAAATTTAAGAAAGGCTCAGCAACTTGGAAGGAGATATAAAAAGTAATAAGTATGGTAATATATGTTGGTATGAGAATTAAAGTGAAGGAGCAGTATTTTGTATGGTAAGGTAAACAAGTTGTAGAATATCTAAGTATGTTGCACAAGGTTTGTGGAGGGGGAATCTCAAAGGTCTTAGTGTCATTAAGTTTGTTATAATTAAAAAGATTAATTAAAGTTATCTAAGGTTTATTCCTAAGGTCAATATTAATGTACTGATGCAAACCATAATCTAATTCTCTATGTGTTGAAGTAAAAAGGGTTTTCTAAAACATTAATCTATTTCTTATCAAGAAAATTCCTGGTGTTAGGTTTTATTAGGAACATTAAATCTTTATGAATTAAAGTTTGTTCCTGATTTAAACTCTTTTAAATTATTGCTTCATAACTGATTAAATAAGCATCTGTTGTCTCAGGTTATTACATAAAGTTCATACATAAATATATGTAATTAGAAATACAGTTAAGACTTAAATGTTTATCTGAATCTTGTTTAAGTGTTATGTAAGTAACCAGTAAGTGCTCCCTTTTACACATGGTATTTGATATTAAAGAGCCACAGTGCCATTTCAAAACCTGACCTATATTTTTTAGTTTTAACTACATAAACATTTCATTGTCATATAAATGTGTTGAATTTATATTTCAGATAATATTTATTTCTGATCATCAACACTGCTTCCTATATACGAAATGTAAACCTGTCCTTTATGTCAGTTTTGCTAACTTATGGAGTCCTATGTTTATAGTTACCACAAAATATAAATCTAAATTTTTCTTTAAAAGCTAAGCTTGGGGGCTGGAGTGGTGGCTCAATGGTTTCAGCGCTTGCCTGGCAAGCATGAGGACCTGGGTTCAAACCCCAGCACCACGTACACAACTAAGTGTTGGAGCAACGAAGGCCATGTGAAAAACTAAATAAAGTTGTTTCTCTCTTTCTCTGTCTCTCTCACTGTCCCTCTCTCTTTAAAAAAAAAAAAAAAAAAAAAAAAAGCTAAGCTTGGTTAATATAAAGGTATCAATGTAATCGTAATGCTATCACTGGCTTCTTTGCAGATCTGATGTGTTCCTGACTTCCAAGCCTTTTAAAATGTAAAGCTTAAGAGAACAAGCTAATGATGCTAAACTGAAGTTGTTGGTAAAAGTACTCTCCTTTAAATTTATATAAAATTATAAATTTAATTGCAGAATTGGATGAGAATCACCTGTCATCATGAAGTTATACATGAAATTTTGTGATGGGAATTTAAATGTACTTTGGGAAAGTAAAATTGACACTGTGAGACATAAAAAACTTTTTCCACATTTTCTACAAAAAGAAATTTAGGATCTCTCTTAGCTTTTGTTTGATTAATGTTAAAGATTTGGTATTATAAAAATATGTTTCTCGGTTCATAACCATTATACGAATTACATATGTTTTGCCCTTGTTGATTTCATGTATATTTTTTGTAAAACTTTGTAACTGTCCTCTGAGTGTTTCAGAGAATTTCAATTTCTAATATACCATCCTGAGTTAGTGTAAGGAAATAAGTCACAGAAAAGATAGAATATAAGGCTGACTTCCAGTACTATTACTGACCCCAATTGAATGATAGGAATAAATAACTACACAATTATAAACATTAGAATTAAAACCCAGAACTCCCACTCCTAGATTGGTAAAACTTGCCTACTGGATGCTTAAAACCAGGACTTGTAGACTAAAGTTAAGGAAGTGAAAGGTCCAGGAAAAAGCCAGTATTTTGTCAATTGCCCTTTAAGTTCAGCCTGGACTCAGGGAACAGCGGGGTTTCTTTAAGGGGTTTGAAACTAATTCAGGGTCACGTGACCTCCTGATTAGGGACATAAAAGAGACCCTGAAGAACAAATGCCAACGAGGGTACATGCTGCAAAAGGAGGGTCATTGGAGAGTGAGATGTCCCTTAATGCTTCCCAGAAAAGCCACATGTGGTCAGTAAGACCCTGACCCTTCCTGGAAGATGGCACTGACAGAGAAAACCAGAGGAGTGAGGAGGCTTCTCATGAATTCCCAAGACTGACCCCTGAGGAGTCTTGGTATAAGGTCATTTTTTACCAACTTGGTCTTAAAAACCTGGCAGTCAATTTATAACCAAAGCACAGTCACACATGGGCATTTAAAAGAAAAAAAAATGACTATCTATACCCAATATCAGGTTGATTTACTTAGCAGGAAGAGAGGTAGTGATGGTCGAGCCTCAGGGATACTGGTATGGTAGAGGTAGAAAACTCTTCCTATTTTCCTTGTGATAAGGATGTGTGAGATCTTAAGAGATATCAGTAAAATTATGGGCCACTCTTTAGGCTCAGAGAAGTCTGACCTTTTGAAATCTTAGGAGAAATTTACTAGTGTCCCTATCTCAAGGCCAAGATCCCACTATTTTCTATCCAGAGTCCTTATCTTGATATACCAGACCTACACTGAATCAAAATTCAACTTTTTCCAGAACTCAGCAACTCTGAGTATTAAATCTTGGGTGCATGGTCCCAGTTGAACATTGCTCAGGACTAGAACCCTTCCTGTGATAAGGCTACATGATGAACTAGGTAACAAAGAATTATTCTCCAAATCTTATCTTCACAATTTATAAAACCCTTCACAGTACAAATGATCAAGTATATACCTATACTGAGTTATAATTTTAACCGTGCAAATATATGTTAGAGGGCCAATACCTAAAAGGAAAGAAGCATTAAAAAAAGAAAAAAGAAAAAGGAATGAAAGAAAAACAAAAAGATTGGAGAGATGAATAAGCCAAAATGGGATGCAGACCTAAAAATCTCCAACCAATCCTGCAGGGAATTCTCAGCATATTTAGTGCATCTGAGTTGACTGCACTGAGTGAAGATGATGGGCAAGCCTCCGAGTGTCCACCTCTACCAGTCCATTCGGACCAGGCAGCTTCTACACAACTAAGGCAAGCACTGAAGTAGACGACATCTCCACTTAAAGAGAGATCAAAGTGACCTATCTTTCAGGTAACTAAGACACAGCCCAAGTGGGAAAAATAGTCAAATACACAAATAGACCCTGAGTAAGAAGCTGTAATAATATCAAATATGTCTACGAAGAAAATGCTCAACATGCTTTAGAATCAGAAAAATTCAAGTTAAAAACATAGCAAGAGCAACTGGAGCTGTGACTCATTGGTTACGGCGCTTGCCTGGCATGCGCGAGGATGTCAGTTCAAACCCCAGCACCGTGTACACAGCTAAGTGCTAGAGCAACTAAAGCCACATTAAAAAAAAAAATTCTTTCTCACTGTCCCTGTCTCTTAAAAAAAACAAGAAATTATCTTGTATGAACAGAGTTGAAATAATGCAACCACAACATATCTGACAATAGCAAGTATGAAGGAGGATGTGGAGAAACTTGCACAGGTTGATGGGAAGATCTTGAACTGCCGCTAAACACTGTTAAACATGAATCTGCCTCTGTCCCAAGAATTCCATTCTAAGGTCATTTTGCAAAAGAAATGAAAACCTAGAATCACACAAAGACTTTCATAAGAATGTTTATAGCAATAATAATCATACTAGCCATTAACTAGAAATAGCCCAAATATCGGTTGACAAATGAAAGCAATAAAGAATGGTGTAATAGTCAAGGGAACAGAGTTCAGTAAAAGCAAAATGTTGACATGAAAAAGTATTTAAAAGCTAAAACGTAATTAGAAACTACTGATATGATCAGCTACACAGATACGCTTGAGAAACATTTGGTGAGTACAAAGAATTGAGATACAAAAGTATATGTAAATTTGACACCATTTAATAAAAACTTTGGGAATACGACAAACAGAAGTGTGAGGATAGAAGCTTTAAGGAAATGAAGTCTACTGAAAAGGAAAGCATCACTCTCCCTTTGAAAACACATGTTATAATTTGTATAGAGGTTAAGCTGTAGCCTATCTGCTTAGTGATTCCCATTTCCTTTCCCTTACTCCTGGAAGAAATTGCCATGTTCCTTATGACATTCTTGAGTATATGAGTCATGCCAGATTATTCGGGAAGATCAAATACTTATATCTGGAATAGGGGGCATAAATAATAATCCCCCAAAGAAAGAATTAAACCTGTTTTGGGAAAGCCACACCAACCTTCCACCATTGGGAGGATCATTTAGGAACACAGACCCTGGATGAGGTTGGGGTCCGAGGTCCAACCTTTGAGATGTATGAGACTGGGTAATCTAACTAAATTTCTGATATATTTTCCTTTTCTGCAAAATAAAGATAAAGTGATTGCCCACTTACAAAATTTTATGTGAAATAGTTAATGTGGTGTATTTTAAATGATGGGAAGAATATCTGGTGTGTTACATATTTGGTCACTCTTGGTTATAACTTGTGAGCTCCTTCCTTTTAAATCTGAGCACAAATCCAGACTGCAGGAGAAGTTCAATTGGTATAATCACAAAGGGAATTATCATCTATGTATTTATCTAGTATTACCTAGAAAAAGAATTGGCAGTCAGCAATCCAGATTTCTATTTTGGTTTAACTCTTTCGAAGACTTACTAAATCAAATAGCAGCAACACCAGCAGCAACAACCCAGCAGTTAACACACAAGATAAATCTTGATTTTGGGTGCTAATCTTTCTAAGTCTACCAGGTCCACCCGGAGCACAGCAAATGCTTGTGCTGTGACATTGCAGCTTAGAATTCTCTTGCATTCTAGTAATAGTATAAATTGTGAAGCACTTCCATTTATACCACAGCTCATAACTTTAAATTTCCCTGCAGGACAAGCAGGAGCAGGTATTGCTATTGCTGTGATATTTATGAATTGGATACCAGAGGAAGCAAGAGAAATAAGACCCAGTGAGCCCACCTTGCACATGAAGCAGTTGTCCAAGTACCTCCTGTGCACTAACTTATTCCATCCTTCAGCTACCCCATGAAGCCGTGCTTGTGTCACCTCCACTTTACAGAAGGTAAATGGATGGCTATGGAAGAAATTATGCTGAGTAAAATCAGCTTAACCCAGAGAACTAATGGTCCATTGTCTCCACTCATCTGTGGAGGTTGGGACTAGACCCTGGCCGGTGAGAAAGTTGGTCTATTATCATGTGTTAAATCCAGATAAGATGTAATGCTATACAACATAATCCTTTTTTAGAGATATTGTGGGAAGGGGAAGGGAGGGATAAGGGTGGGTAATTGGGGGTCACTCCTGGGGGTAAGTGTAATATCCACAGTCTATTCACATTTTATATTATTTTGTTAAAAACTTGTATGGTTGTTCAAAAATTAAAAAAAAAGAAATTTGAACCATATAAAGGCTAAGAAGCTCAAGTTAAAAGCTAGGGTGTCAGCATTTCAGTTCCAGAGTTCCAGTGCTCACTGAAGAACCAGGTGGCAGCGGGATCACCCTGTTGAGAGTGAGCAGGAACAGTACGCTTTAATTGTTTACAAATTACCTGCTTTGTAACTAGGAGTGATGTTAGGAATCACAGTCATACAATTGATATGGCTGGTAAATAGCGACTTTACTAACTCTGTGGTGTCTCCTTACATAAACAACACACAATAGGAACACAAAATCGAAAAGTCATTCTATAATAGGAATGGCAGGAGCAACAGGAGCAAATAAATACCTTTAGAACTTCAGCAATTCAGAAAACACATAGACAGCACTTAGGATTCTTTTGAGAAACACAAAAGAAGATGTTTAATGGAAGGACATACTTTGTTATTGGATAAGAGGATTTGGAATTGCTAAATGATATTTCTCTCTAATCAGTGAGTATAGTGTGATACAATAAAAGGAAAAATAATTATGATTCTTTTCCTGAAACTAGTTGATTTTATTACAAAGTTCACATGGAAAAATTGATAAAGTCTGTATGTGACATCAGCATTTTAAAATCTGGATGGATAACAAGCCTATCCATTACCAAGGTGTATACTAAAACTCAAGAAATTGGAAGAATTTTGTATTTTATACCTAGACAGACAAAGCTTCAGGACAAAATAACAAAATTTAAATCATTCTCAAATACATAGAGTGCTGGAAAAAAAATGAATAGCACTTAAATAACTAGCTGCTATATTGGTGGGGGGATATGAGGAGGACAAGAACTCACATGGAATAAATTCTGGAATAAACACCAGAATCCCAGTGTCTCCTATATTTAATTTATCACTTAAAAGAGAGCTCTCAGATGAATAAAATACTTAAATATTGAAGAATAAAACACTAATATATCTAAGGAAAATATGGAGTAATTAATGAAAATATTGATGGAAAAGACCTCTGTAAGCTTAAGAGCCAACCTGCATGAAAGAATATACGTAAAATCAACTACATAAAAATTAAAATATTCTGTGTGTCTCAAAATACAAAATATCAGCTCTAGGACAGCTATTAAATAGGGACAATTATTTGATAAATATATGGCTAAGTGTTAATTTACTTTAATATCCATTTGAAAATTTTAAAGACCTCTAGGGAAAAGTAATTCAGGACTTCAAAAATGAATTCATTGGAAAATACATGAAAATAGCATACATAAAGGTAAAATCAATGTACAAGAACGCAAGTTAAAACCCCAATACACTGTTTTTCAGAATCAGTATGCTACATTTCCAAAAGTGTTCCCAGCTTTAATATAAATTGGAGGCAATACTTTGAAAAGGAATGATGCAGCGTTAGGCAATATTTAAAACAATCTATATTTTAATCCAATAATTTCTGTAGTATGGAATTATCCTACAATAGAACTGTCCTCTGTGCGTGTGTGTGTGCATGCACGCTCTAACGTTGCATATTAGCGTTATCAAGCATAGCGCATCCAGCACATTTTCTGCTCCAAGTCAGTGCTCTATTGAAGATAATCATACGGCAGCGAAGAGCTCTGAGTGCTCTTAATACCTCCCGTTAGCAAATAAGCTCAAGAGAGGCAGAGAAGTTGAGGCTTTGCACAAAGTCTTCATGTGCACCTTGCCCAGGCATCGCGATCAGCCTGGTCTCCCATTACTGATTGGTCCAGTGAGGGCTCCTTAATATGTGACAGGTGAGTTCAAGGAGAGAAAGACCTGGTGCACAGTACTTATTATTATAATTTATTGCCACATTTGCTGGATTTGCATTGACCAAAGTGCACCAGATTGTCCAACCTAGAGTTGACAGAGGAAGCTGTTCCCCAGGAGAGTGGATGCTTGAAGACAGGCTTCCTTAGGAGCCCGATGTAGCAACCCTTAACAGAGCCATGCATTCAGCCTGCATCAGATGAAGCTTGAAAAAAAAAAGAGATCAGGATAAAGGCCAGAAAACCATGGCCTGCTGTTATGAAAAGAAACAAAATGTTCTCCTGAAACACAGATGTGCTCAGTCACAGAGGAGTTGGGCCCTGGCAAGCAGAACATCTGGCCAGCAAAGCCCAAGGTGATTCTTATCTGGTTCTGTGCAGAGAAAGCTTGCACACCTATGGGGCCTAGAAGTCCTCCACCACCCCATCGCATGGTTCCATACCCACTTTTCACGCTCGAGAGACCCAGACCCCTGCTATCAAACACTCTTCAGCTCCCTTCGTTGCAAGCACCGTAACTCATTCCTGTTTTCCAGTTCATGAGCTCGGTTGTTTGTAAATGCAAACATCATTATTTCACTGTGCCTTAACTTTAAAGAGTGCTAACATAAGCTAAGATCACTGCAGCAGGCACTGAAGTCTACACAATGCCTTGGCAACAAGGTTGCTCGTGGATGTCACCATGGGACCCGCTGCACTTTGCCATTCTGAATGGAACTTTTATCTTTGCAGCAGAAGGCAAATGTGATGAGAAAGCACTTTGTTTAGAGGTTCATTTTGATGTTTTGCATCCTTCTAAATCCCAATAGAGCTTTGGCAAATGTATTACTTTCTTTCAGTTTTACTCTGGGCCCCAGGAGTCAGGATGCATTTGAAAGAGAATTTATGTCTTATCCCAGGACCTGTGGACAGTGTAGAGACTGGAAACTGGGAAGATGTGAAAGTCATTTGTCTCTTTGTGGCAGCAGCTTACTCTGGCATCACATGACCTATTAATTCAACAGTTCACTGATGCGTGAATCACCCCTCCTCTGCAACTGCCGTTTACTGGAATGAATGTTTGCTTGTCCACTGGATGATTTTTCTTCACCCTTTTAACCTAAATGCACCCTTCTATTTTATATCATCTTTTCTTCTGCTGCTGTTCTGTTGACTAAGAATGCTCTTCCTTTGTTCAAAACCTGGGAAAGATAATCTCAAGTCATTGCCTGGATGCTTTCCTTGTGGCCCACAGAGATACCTATGGAAAAGGAAACCTGGAAAGATGCTCTTACTCTACCATTTATTTCCAACGGATCTCAGGAAAATTAATCTTCTCCCATCCTCTGGTTTATTTCTAAAAATCCAGAAAAAGTACTGTCTTCTGACTATGAAGATAAAAAGATAATATTCAAAATAACAACAGCAACAACAAAATAAGGCATTTGCAGAGGACCACGGTGGACACAGATGTGTAAATCCTTCGTTGTCCCTCCTTTCCACATTTGTGCTAACGTGTAGCATTTTATGTGTGTACCTTAGCATGTTTCTTTCAAATGCAATCATTATTTGCCACGGCTACTGTTTACCTGTTCTTACGTGTGGTCATCATGGAGGAATAGATTGTCACTAAGCTCTTTAAGTGTCCGTTTACCAGGGGATCTGAATTATAGATACTATATGGACGTGAAGAAAAGAGAGGAAAATACAGGGGACTGAGGAAGGCAGATGCCATGGGCTGGGGCAGTTGGAATTGGTGGATTATTACAGTAACTGCACATACAGTCATGTCTCTGTTGAAACACAGCTGCAGTTGGCTCAGGAGAATCTAGACTTGATCAGTATTTTAAAGAGGTGGATGAATAATTCTGAAGAAACTTTTAAATGACTTCCCAACCTTCCTGAAATTCTGGGACTTAATCATCTCTTTTAAAATCTTTCTTCTCCATAGTTCACAGCTTTAAGAAATAGTTGATGAAGAAGATGGAATAAATATTCAGCTGATTGGCAGCTAAAATGGAAAAGTCATTCTTATTCAGTGAAAAATGCTGCCCCTTCCAAAAAAAAAATTCCCAGGGTAGTGGACTTGACCCTTAAAATGAAACCTGTTCTTTGTTTGAATTTCTAACTCCTGTCTCCTCTTCCAAGAGACTTTCCAAGTCTATCCACGAAATGGGGCTTGCTGAGCAATGATGAATCTGGATTATTCAAGACATTAGCACCAGGTCACTCTCCATGGATGGCCCTCCAGCATCTCTAGCTAACTGTTACTGAGAACAGAGTTGGGGTAACTTCATTGCCTCTGCTTTTAAGCGAGTCTGGGTTTGCTCATACAACCAGTGCTCAAAGTCTCCTGCTCTGCTGATGTTTTCTTCCACTTCACTGCTATTTGCTGTCTGCCCTGCTCCCATCCCTCTTCCTGTAAATGTCCACCATGCATGTGCTAACCAGTATGATGAGGTATCACAGTCCCCACTACTGGACTCTGTCAGTCTGATGTCCTCTGCTGACCAGAGCTGAGTCTCTATGCTCTGTCATTCTGGACTTCACTTAGCCTCACAATAGTGATCACATGATTTGTTTTCCAAGCTGGGACTCCTTCAACAGTAAGCTAAATACCAAAGAAATTTATCAGGATGTTGCATAACTAGACGTATCTGGTCAAAACCAATTGTGTCGCCTACATGTAGCTCCCCTTGCTGCCTTCTATGTCCACTTGCTCTGCATTCTCAACAACTTGGTGCTATGTGATACCCTGTACCAGCAAACAGGGAGTATTCCCCAGACACCTGAATCCATTGAAAAGTGCATCACACCATCACAGTCGGGAGAGCAGAATCTAGGCTAGGTTCAATCTAGGAAATGCAATATGAGATATTGGATCTCTGGGTGATAGAGTTGTTGAAGGGCACACAAAGGGAGACAAACCAACCTAGAGATGAAGGCAGTCGCTACTGCCTTTTGGTATGGAGGCACATGAGAGAAAGTGATTTTATCAGAGCATAGGATCCATAACTGCCCCAGTGGGTGCTAAATCAGAGAACAGAGACATTGCCACGCAGAGCACACATAGCATAGTAGGAAAGGATATGACTTTTCCTTTCCTACTGCCCTCCAGTCTCCTGCCTGGACGTTCACCAGGAGAAGCAGAAGGATTCCAGCTTCCAAGGGAGACTAGGAAAAGCCAAGTTTTGAAGGCTTCTAGGCCATAAGGAACAAAACAAGGCTAATGACATTTCTCAGAACAAAGGCCAACTAACAGACTCATTTACTCAAATCTACACAAATGGTAACCGCTTTCAGAGACTGCATAAATAATATGTCAATAAACTTATGGTATATTATTGACACTCCTACTGACCACAAATGAATCAAATTGGAATCAACATATGTGTATCATTTTGCTTACGATTATTAAGCGAGGAACAGTAGTTATTGTCTGTATTCAGAGCATGGCAATTAAAATATCACAGAATCTCAAGACCGTAGGAACAGGAGAACTGAAGTGGGCTTTCCAATCACTGATGGCACAGGGAATATCGATTCAGCATGACTGGTCACCTCAGGGAAATTCTCTGCAGAAGGCATTGATCAGCAGTGTCTCAGGAAGTGCTCAACACTGATTTCCACCAACTCTTCAGTGACAGCCACTGGAGAAATGAACTTCACCCTTTAAGACTTCAGGGATCCTCACTTTCCTCTTGGGAAGGGAATGCATCTCTGCATGAGGAGTCCCTAGCATGTTCAGGGTCCTTGGGAGTGTTGTTTCAAGGGTGCACAGCTTTTCAGCATTGTATGTAGATCCATTGATTTGGAATCAGGAAGACCTAAATTTGTGTGCTGGCTGCTTCACATACTGGCAGTTTGACCATACACAAGTTTTATAACTCCACATTAATATTGCCTACCACAAGCTGGGCATGGTGGTGCATGCCTATGGTCCCCATCACTCAGGAGGCTGAAGCAAGAAGATCACAAGTTCAAAGCCAGCCTCAGCAACTTAGCAAGGCCCTAAGCAATTTAAAAAGAGCCTGTCTCAAAATAAAATATAAAAAGGGCTGGGGATATAGCATAATGGTTAAGCTCCCCCGGGTTCAATCCCTGGTACAAAAAAAATTACTTACCACATAAGATTCTTGCATTTATATATTGACAGCGCATGTAGACTGGCCCACCAATAATGTCAGGTTTGCAAATGTTCACTGCTATTATTATTTGCTTTATTATTTTCAGTCATTCTTCTGTTAAAGGAAATTGGCTATCCAGAAATCTGCTGAAGTTGCTGTTTACATTGAATCCATGAAGGTGGGAGGACAGACAAAATAAAGGATATCAAAAATAAACAGTCAGGCATCTGAGCAAGCGAAAACTGAACACAAAAAGAAGTACCATTCTTAAAAGTTGTTGCAAAATTCAAAAGCACTTCCCAGCTTGAATTATAGAAAGCAATGAGGTAGAAAACATCAAATACTTTTTCAAGGAAAAAGAAAACACATAGACCAAAGGTATTATAACTCAGTTTCCTGGCAGAGTTGTTCTATGTGTTTCCAGTCTTTTCCGATTTTCAATATGTTAGTTTTGGTGAAGTTGTAATACATTTTTTTCTACACACAAAACACTATACCTCTTTAGGCTCCTCTCTCTAACCCTGTACCATAGTCATGAAATCCCGGTAGCTTTGTTTTGTACTTAGGTGAGGAGGAATTTTGAGGACAGCACAGAGGAGAAATTGGGATCATTTGTTATCACCCTTATTTTCCCTTTCTAGGTATCTTCTGTTCTTTCCCACACTTACTGGTAAGGATCATTAGTAACCCCTACCCTTCTCAGGGAGAGACCCACAAAACCTTTTGAAGTGGTACCAGAATCTCACCCTCACTGCCATGATGCATGTGTTTCAGATTGAGCAGAACATTCTAGATCTCGCTTCATTTGTGTTTCAAAGGCATTAGATCTTTAAACACAGATGATTAGAGGACTCTGACTTGCTTATTTACAAACTTATACTGCAGGGCTGGAGTGGTGGCTCAGCAGTTTCAGCGCTTGCCTGGCAAGCACGAGGACCTGGGTTCAAACCCCAGTACCATGTACACAACTAAGAGTTAGAGCAACTAAGGCCATGTGAAAAACTAAATAAAGTTGTTTCTCTCTTTAAAAAAAAAACTTATACTGCAGTCTCTGTTCTTTCATTTACTGTATGATTATTGTCATATTTTTTCATATTTATAGGACTTTATTGAGAAGAAATTAAAGCTTGAAAATTTCTGTGATCTTTTCAGTACTCAAATTCTTGAGACATTGCACACACAGTAAGTACATTTAAGTACTATGCTTATATTGTGTGTATCCACACACATACAAATGATTATATTTCAAAGTGTGTTCTGAAGGTGGAATTAGAATAAATTGTGCTCTTACTTTGTATAGTTCTTAAACTTTAATGGCAATAATGAATTAGCTGTATACTTTAAAACATGCATTTATTTTTTAGATTTTGAATTTTGGTAACAGCAGAGCAGCATTTTTCAAAATACACCACCCACACACAGCAATTATAAATTCTATACAATATTTTTAAAAACCCATCGAAAACAGTACAGAGTGAAAAAAAGAGATGGAAACAGGAATAAAGTCACTTTTTGAAAGACGTCTCCTCTTTGACAACCATACTCATACACCTTTGCACCAAGGACACTTCCAAATCCTAGTGGTTAAGAGCGGAAAGAAGCCATGCAGAAGTACGCAGTGCTATTACACCAATATTCAGGCTGAGGGTCACAGTTACAGAGTCAAAATTGGGGGTGGGAAAATACCAAATTTAAGAGGAAAGGAGACAAAGTGGGTGATCTAAACAAATCTTTTTAGAACAGAAATACCCTAAGTTTTTGGCTGAATATTGAACTACACAGCACAGGGGACATTTTAATGAGTGTAATGGAAAATAATAGCTACAATCAGGGAAACCTGAGA